>JAPKLW010000571.1:431463-444003 GCA_026898455.1 Plectranthus barbatus | reverse complement strand
CAAGAAAGTGGTCAATAGTGAAACCAAGCCGAAAGTCTTGAAAGTCACTATGATGTGGGTTCCGAAAGGAACTCTGCTTCACGCTAATCCTGCAGGACCCGACACTAAACGGGTACCTAAATCCACTTGATTCACTTGCAGGAACAGGACTCGAGAGCTACGGGAACGTGCATATCTAATGAGTGGGTCCTGGATAGCGGTTGCTCTGCTCACATGACCGGGAACGAAGAATTATTCTCAGACATAAGAAAACTACTTAACGGTCCCAAGGTCAAGTTCGGAGACAACAGTGAATGAGAAGTCATTGGAAGAGGGTGCATTGAAAGAAACTGATTAAGAATCGTCAATGTAGCACTCGTCTCCAACTTGAAGCACAATCTACTCAGCATAAGCCAATTATGTGAAAATGGGTATATCGTATCTTTTATGAATACTGGTTGTGCTATTGCAGATGCTATTTCAGGAGAAGTAAAACTAAGAGGCATCCGCAAGGGTGGATTGTATATTGTTGATTGGCAAAGCGGTCAACAACATTCTTGCTTTCTAGCTCTAAACAAAGAAGAATCAACATGGCTATGGCATAAGAGGTTCAATCACCTAAACTTCAAAACTATTAATTACCTTGCCAGGAATAAGCTTGTTGTAGGTCTGCCCAATGAAACTTTCCGCAAGGAAGGAATATGCAAATCATGTCAACAAGGGAAGCAGACCAAATCATCCTTTAAGACAAATCTCAAAAAAGAAACATCGCAAAGGGTTCTGGAGTTACTTCATATGGATCTCTTCGGTCCAGTCACTCCACCCATTGTAAGTAAACGTTTGTATACACTAGTGGTGGTTGATGATTTCTCCAGGTACACATGGATACGTCTATTAAAGACAAAGGATGAGGTGAAACTCATCCTGCCAGAACTGATTCTCAAGGAGCAAAACAGTAGAGAAGTTACTGTAAAAAGAATTCGATCTGACAATGGAACAGAATTCTGTAATGGAGTGCTAATGGATTTCTGTGCTGAAGCTGGAATATCACACGAAAGATCTACAGCAAGAACTCCTCAACAGAATGGTTTAGTAGAAAGGAGGAATCGGATGCTGAAGGAAGCCGTTCGCTCAATGTTAGCAGATTCCAAACTTCCTGCTAAGTACTGGGGGGAAGCAGTCATGACGGCCTGTTACACACAGAATAGGAGTGCTATCACGAGCAGATTCAACAAGACTCCTTACGAAGTGTACAACGGTCGTAAGCCCTCCATAACTCATCTACGTGCATTCGGCTCTACATGTTATATTCACAATAACGGAAAATCTAAACTTAATACCTTCTCACCTAAGTCAGATGAGGGTGTACTTCTTGGTTATGGACACCCCACTCATAAAGGTTATAGGGTATTGAATAAGATTACTGGTATTGTGGAAATAACATGCAATGTTATTTTTGATGAGTCTACTTTAGTGCGCAGAGAAAACAAAGGAAAAGATGATAGCAATCATGAGACTAATGATGTCAATGATCAAACATTCTTAAATTCTTTCGAGAATATGCGTATTGATCCGACTAAGTCTATGAATGACTGCAATCCAAATCAGACGCACACAACAGGGGACCAAACTGCTGACCAGGCCAGTGATGCTAATGATCATGCTGAGGCCACTTCCACAATACATCTAAATGAAAATTTAGACGTCAAAGGAATTCTTGATGATCAAAGTGACGTGGAGGCTACTGAAGATCTTAGCAAAGGAGTTGCTGAGATTCCAATCGAAGAAGAACCGGTTGCTGAAATTGCAACAGATGTTGCACCTATCAATGTCATTCCTGACGTTGAAGTCCCTGTAGCTGACGCAGAAGATGAAACTAACAATGTTCCTGCTGCTGAACACCGGGAGAATGAAGACAATGAGGAAGAGAATGTTCCTGATGAAATCCACCAAGGAGGAGCACCGGTTGCTGAAATTGAAGCACGTATCAGACCTACATGGCTACGTGCACATCCTTTAGACGGTGTTCTTGGAAATGTAAATGATCCTATCTTAACCAGACAAGGAAACGGCAATACTATGCTAGCGTGTTACATATCTAATGAAGAACCCAAGAAAATCGAAGAGGCTCTGCTAGATCCAGATTGGGTGAACGCAATGCAAGAGGAACTTGCAGAATTCACACGAAACAATGTGTGGGAACTAGTTGACAGACCAGAACACCAGAGTGTTATTGGCACAAAGTGGGTATTCAAGAACAAAAAGGATGAATCAGGCTTTGTGGTTCGGAACAAAGCACGTCTTGTGGCCAAAGGGTATAGACAATGTGAAGGCATAGATTATGATGAAACCTTCGCCCCAGTAGCAAGACTAGAGGCAATCCGTCTATTCCTGGCATATGCTGCGTACCATGAGTTTGATGTGATGCAGATGGACGTGAAGAGCGCCTTCCTTAATGGAGAGCTCAAGGAGGAAATTTATTTCGAGCAACCTCCGGGATTTGAGCAAGGCAATCAAGTCTACAGGCTCAAGAAGGCACTATATGGTCTGAAGCAAGCACCACAAGCCTGGTATGTAACTTTGTCTAAGTTTCTGTTGAATAATGGATTTCAGAAAAGGAGAATAGATCAAACTCTCTTTCGCATTAAAGATGGAGATAGCATCCTGCTAGTTCAAATATATGTTGATGACATAATCTTTGGATCAAAGAGTCAAGATCCATGTGATAGGTTCTCTGATCTCATGACTAGCCATTTTCAAATGAGCATGATGGGGAAGATGTCTTATTTTCTTGGACTGCAAGTTCAACAATCCAAAGAGGGAATATTCATCCATCAGAAGAAGTATGCTCGTGACTTAATTGCTAAATATTGTCCTGAGAAGACCAAGAGTTTGCGCATACCTATCAGCACAACATGCATTGCTGCTCTTGAAAAAGAAGGAGATTATGTGAACCCTACTCTTTACAGAGGGATCATAGGTTCACTACTATATCTTACCGCTAGCAGACCAGATATCTCGTATGCCGTGGGATTATGTGCTAGATATCAAGCCAAGCCTAAGAAGGCCCACTTTGATACTGCTAAGAGAATTGTTCGCTATTTGAAGTGTACAGAAGGACTAGGAATTTGGTATCCCAGAGAAGATAGTCTCGCTCTGAGTGGATATTCAGATTCTGATTTTGGAGGATATAAGACCTACAGGAAAAGCACGAGTGGCACGTGTCAATTTCTAGGACACAAGCTTATTAGTTGGTTCAGCAAAAAGCAGCACTCTGTTGCTACCTCCACCACTGAAGCAGAGTACGTGGCGGCTACTAGATGTTGCTCGCAAATTCTCTGGATAAGGCAACAATTACAAGATTACGGGATCTCTCCCGAATGTGTGCCGATCTACTGCGACAACAATAGTGCCATGTGCATTACAAAGAATCCTGTTCATCACTCCAGAACAAAGCACATCGATATTCATCACCACTTCATTCGAGATCATCAGGAGAAGAAGATATCGATGTTCGCCATATAGGCACCGAAGACCAAATAGCAGACATATTTACAAAGCCTCTTCCAGAAACCAGATTTAAAGAATTATGCTTAAAGCTGGGATTGATGGAATTAGATGAAGATGTGGATGAATGAGTCCTAGCTCTCATTCTTTCTATGTGGAGATTCTTGAAATTTGTTTGATGGATATTACATTCTGAATGCTATTTCTTCGGCCTGCTGAAAATATCTTGACATTACTACATTATGAAATGTTGAAAAATGTCATGAAAATAGTTGAAAAGAGTCTACACGAAGATACACAAAAAGAAAGGATCTAAATTAGCATATTCATTCAACAGAAGGACGACAGACTTCAATAGCTACACAACTTTACAGAACAGAAATGTTAGATATATCCAACCCTACACCATCATCTGCTACAAAAGACTAACAATATTTCTTTCTGTCTACGTCAACAACAAAAGGAGGGGAGTCCAAAACATTCTTCAACCCGAGTTAGGAAAGTGAGCCCTCAAGGGATAAAAGTCAAATCCCCTCAAAGGGATGCCTTCGGAGACAAGATGAGGGAATCTATGCTCCAGTAACCAACTCAGCTGCATGGCAGTTGGCAGCGAAACCTGAGGAAAGAGATCGATGCACTCCTTCACTCCTTCAAAGAAGAACCCTGCCCAGTCAACATCCTTCATCTCCGAATCAATGGCCATCATGGCCCTCCAGATCCTTGGGTTGAACACGTAGTTGTCAGCAGGAACTTCAAAAGTGACATTGCTAACAATGTCAAAGAGGACTCTATACTCCTCTTTCAACTCCAAGCATGATGGAGTTGGTGAAAAGTCATAGATGTCCGACTGCCTCCACTTATCCCAGTAGCCGAACTCTGGAGCAATCATATGGCGGTAGACATCCATAACGCGAATGGGACCCCGTGGAAGGCCAAACTTCTGAGAGAAGAGGGCCGGAGTCCAACAAACCACTTGGTTCTCAAAGGAGCCCCAAATGGCGTCATCAGTGGTTTGACATTTGAAGATAAAGCTCTGTAGAGCTCGTTTCTGATAACGTGATGGAATAGTCATCAGAAATTGGGTCAGACAACTCTCATGAAGAGCCCCCATAACAAAATTTGCAACGGGACAATTGTTTTCATACTCATAGTACAACCCTCATTCATGAAGAATCTGGTTGCGAGTCACGCTTAAATCGCTTGGAGCAATGGTAATGTGATGCATTTTTTTTTGAAACAAGCAAATGCTATGCCAAATGGAGTGGAAGAGATGGAGTTCAAGACAACAAGTGGGATGTTATATATATAGCAAGATTGTGGTTCTCTCCTCAGAGGGAACATTCTCCCAAAAAGTGTCTTGTCAACTCAACTCAGAGGGCAGAAGTCGAGGAGTCTCGACGAGTTGGGAAACGCCACCTGTCTTGATAAAGCTACTTACGGCAAGTCGACCTACCTGAGTATTATAGCGTTCTCTTCCACGAATGCTCAAAGAAGACACCAAAGGATATCCCAAATCCATTGATTAAGATAGAAACGTATCGTCTTAAATGAAAGCACTTGATGACCCTGTGTAGAAAATTGTAGCTTACATCAGACACAGGAGGATTGCTACAGAAATCCAACACAATCACAAGACAGTTTGCTAGGATACTGATGCAAGCATATCCGAGACAGAGTATTGAATGAGATGTTATTCTTATCATGATCTCTTGGATTTCATGAAGACGTCGTTAAGTATTCTAGAAGATGAATACATCTGCTGAAGAATATTCATCATAGCTATCTGCTAATACTAAGAATGCTAAGCAGAACTTGGTTGCTGATTTTTCAGCAAATGACAGATAACAACATATAGTTGTGCAGAATCCATACATCCTTTCATTCATTGACAAACGTCATTACAAAGGAAGATGAGAAAATTGAAAACAACAACATGACTGCTATTCTAAGAGGAAGGCGGCTTAAACGGGAAGAAGTCCGTATCTACAAGGTTCGAATGTCCTTCTGCTATCCGAGGGAAGCTCTGCTCCAGCAGCCAGCTAAGCTGCATTCCATTCAGCAGAGGCACTGCCGGGTAATATTGGACACAGTCTCGAACGCTATCGTAGATGTACTTCGCCCAATCTACCCCAGCTTCATCGTCAATGGACATCATGATCTGCCACGTTTCTTTTGAGAGAAAGTGTCATCAAGGTCCTCTCCCATCAACATGTTATTAGCAACACGGAAGAGCACCCAATAAGGAGTGCGCAGATCGTATGCTGAGACAGAAAGGGAAAATTCAGACGAAGGAGATCGTCTCCACTTCTGCCACGCTGACCATTCAGGGGCGATGTCCGTCACGCGGTAGTCGAATACTGACCCGGAACCTCTGGGAAGGCCGAATCGTCGGGAAAAGAAGTCCGGTGACCAACAGACCAATTTGCCACGGAAAGAACCATAGATGGCGTCTCCTTCCACCGAGCAGTCCTCGATAAATTCTCGAAGAACATCACCTTGGAAACATCTTGGAGTGGCAGTGACGAATTGGGTCAATCCACTTCGATTTAACTTTGACATAACGGTTTCTGCCACTATAGGATTGTTATCATACAGGGAGTACAAACCAGACTCATGAAGAATCTGGTTTCGGTGCAACTCCAGAGATTGACCTGGTGAATCCATTTTCTTGAAGATTTTTGAACAAATAAGGGAAAAGTTCAGAAAAGAGTTCTTGTGGTGATAAAGATATTCACAAGAAGGGTATTTATAAAGGAAAAATCATAACTCTTTTCTTGAGAATCGATTCGATTCAGTCAACAAGAGTTAATGATCATCTGTTATACGACGAATGGACAGACGCCACGTCAGATCGGTCAAAGTGTTTCTTGAAAAATGTAATCGACGCATGGAGAGACGCACGCATTGAAGGTCGTCGTACCATCTGCTAGAGACGAGTACTCTGCTAGAGATGAGGTCTCTGCTAGAATGAGTACTCTGCTAGAGAGGAGAACTCTGTTAGAGATGAGATCTCTGCTAGAAATGAAATCTCTGCTAGAGAACGAAGTTTCTGCTAAAGAATGAAAACTCTGCTAGATGCTTTCAAATGTGATCTCTGCTACGAATTCAGCAGAACACATAACTCTGCTAATAAACTTCCATCTACTAGGACCTTAGCAGAAGTATACTCAGCAGAATTAATACAGATTTCATCATGAGATTTACTTATCACAAGGTTATTATCAAGCAGATAATTGATATTGAGTGAGTATATATGAGATTGTTTCAAATGAAACATAGACATCATCTCATATAGATCAACAAAAATATTTACATAAACAGAGGGTACAACCAATTCAGAAGGGTGACAAAGGCACAAATGGATAAAAATCTTCTCCTCGAAGGTTCGAGGGACCTAAAGTAAGATCCTGATATCGCTGCTCAAACAACCAACTCAATGGCATTCCGTAGGGGAGATGAAGATGCGGGAACTGCTGAACACTTCGCCGCACTCTTTGATAGATGAAATTAGCCCAGTCAACATTCACTCTATCGTCAATAGCCATCATGGCTTTCCATACATCACGAGAGAATATCATGTCCTCAGGATTCTCTCCCACCACCATACCACAGACTATTTCGAAGAGAACCTAGTATCGTGTCTGCAATCCATATGCTGATGCAGTCGGTGAGAACTCAAGCTCGGATGAACGCCTCCATTTGATCCATGAAGACCACTCCGGAGCTATTTCATCGTTGCGATAGTCCTGGACGAAAATTGGCCCTCTCGGAAGACCGAATTCTGAAGCAAAAGTTTCCACCGTCCACATCTCCAATTGATCCCTGAAGACACCAACAATGGAGTCTCCAATGGGTCTGCATGATCGGATGAACTGCTGAAGTAGTCTTCTGTGGAATGTATGAGAAGTCAGGGATACGAATCTGCCCACACCACTCGCATGAAGCCTTGACATAACCCCCTCCGCCACATGTTACTCTGTTTCATATTCTTCATATAAACCGGAATCACAGAGGATCTTGTGTTGAGGAACGAAGAGTGTACTGGGTAATTCCATTTTCTTCTGAAGGAAGGATTTCTTTTACAAAGGATGAGAAGAAATGCAACGATCGCGAGAAGATTGTACACAAGAAGATTGTACCATTGAATCGTTTACCCCTCATATTTATAGAGATAATTATGATTACTGCTGATCTCGGAATACGAATGGTTGCATTGAGGAGAACAGTAATCACCTTTAGTGAAGGTCAAATCGGAAGAAATTTCGATTATACATGAAAAGCTATGCAAGAAATTGAATTTTATATACGCCCCATGATGCTACGTTGGAATACGTGGTAGTTTCTGATCATCTCTACTAATTTTGGCTGCTGAAGATTTCAAATCAGGCGCGGAAGAGTACCTTTCATGATGAGGCGCATTTAATATACACAGACGGCGGCAACGAATAGGGCTGAGCCACGTCACCAGCACTCAAGTTCTTGAAGACGTGCATATTCCCACGATCTAACTCTCAACCCCAACCGTTGATTGAAATTAAAGTGCATACAATCCTCATCGTCAATCTCTTCTCGTACTCCGAAATCTTCTACCCACTAATTAGATTTCAAATCTCTATCATTTTTCGAAACCCTTCACCTCTCGTCCCTGCAAAACCCTCTCAAACCTCCACAAACTTCCTAAAATACCCAACCATGGCTTCAAACCGAAATTCTTCAACCTCCTCAAGTCAAGAGTCAAACTATTCACCAAATACAGAATCTTTACCAACTGGAAACTCCGAAGCAATTCAATTTCAACAACCCTCATTTATCTATCCCTCCACCGCTTGCTCACCCCTGCATGTACGACATGCACCCGGTTTCACTGGGATTGAAAAGAAGGAAGACATTGATGAGTCCATTCCTTACTGCACATTAGTGACTATGGCCAGACAGAAGAAGTTGTCCACTCATTCGGCGGAACAGAGACGAGTAACCCAGATCATGAAAGACAGGATTCTGTACATGCCTCTCGCCAGCAAACACTTTCCCAATTGGATCCTAAATCTCCTTGATTCCGAGTTACTGGTAAAGTATCTCACTGCTGAACCTGATCAATTTTATCCGCATATGGTTGCTGAATTCTATGCTAGAGCAGTTATGAGTGATGATTAGAAGTCGTTTAGGACATGTGTGTATGGGAATATTGTAGAGGTTAATGCTGAGTTGCTGTCTTGAATTTTTGGACTTCAAAATTGTGGAACCAAAATCTCTCAATACAAGGTGAATGATTTAGCTGAAATGGAAAGGAGGTGGAACCGCTGGAAAAAGTTAGGAGAGAAAGGGAAACCAAGTACGTTTAAGGTTAACATCTCAATCAACACATTGACAGAGGAATACAAACTACTTGCAGAGATAGTAATAAAGATGCTCCAGTGCGATGCTGGTTCTTACTCGGAGCTCTCTGCTAAGAAGTATGCCGTGATGATGGCGTTAAACGATAATGTTAAGGGTAATTGGGCTGAGTTCATATTTGAACGATGGGCAGAGCATGCCAAGAAGAATTCACACATGGAGATAGATGGAACATTCTCCTCGAATGTAAACTTTGGGTTGAAGATTAGTAAATTCTTGGAAATTTTGTTCACCAACACAGGAGTAGATCGTGGAGTTGCACCCCTTTCCACAGACTACATTCCTGTAACAAGGCACAAGCCTAAGCCGGTCAATGCCAGGAATCCTCGGAAGTTGAAAGGGAAGTCCAATGTAGACAAGGATAAACCTACCTCCCCTGAAGAATCTGATGAAGCAAATTTGGCGGTGCAAATACTACAACCCTCCATCCCTATGACAGAAGAGGAAATAGCATTGTTGAGAACAAATGCTGAAACAGAGCATTGCTTCACAAATCTCGAAGAAATCGAGAAGTTAGGGAATTTACCGGCTGATTAGATCAATGATATTATGACTTCAAGGGAAGCAGAACAGCATCCGATTATTCTCGGAGACATGGCTTTACCATTCCAAACAAAGAAGAGAACTACAGATACTTCTCCTGTACCTAAAGCAAAGACGAAGACCAGGAGAAAGTTGGTATTACTTACCGACAAGGAAGAACTGGAAAAAGAAGTAGAGAAGAAATTTGCTGAAGATGTTGATCGAATTGCTGTTGATGTAACAGCAGAGCTGGACTCTACTGAAATTGACACTGAGGGAACCGCTGAAGCTGATCCAGACTACATTCCTAAATCTCTCAGAAATATGGAAGAGCGCACTAAGGAAACAAGGAAAACGAAGAGACAGCGCGAAGCATTCCTCAAGGAAATTGACAAGAGAGATTATCAGAAATTCATTAGAGACCTAACATTCGAAGGAAGAGACAGAAACTTCGAACGAGTCAAGTCTGTTGCTGAAGAGTTTATGGCTCAGAAGAGCTGCTAAACAAGCGCAACTAGAAGAACACACTGCGAAGAAAAGTAAAAGCACTGGAAAAGATGCTATATATTCACAAGATACTATATCAGACGAAGAAGCTAACAAGGAATGCAGTGCTAGCAGAGGAGTCGATGCTAGCAAAGCCGAAGAGTCTAATGTAGTGGATGAAGTATTAGCAGAGCAAGTAGACCAATCCACAACAGTGGATATTGTTGTTGAAGAAAATCCAATTCCAGCTGTGAACGAGGGCACGACAGACATTCCTGCAGATATCACCATGATAAATGATGATGAAGATCCTGCTGATGAACTGCAACGCCTAGCAGACAAGGCCAGAAAGAAAGGAAAAGGGAAAGCTGCTTCAGAAGAGGAACCAATTCTCAATCCCTCATCTGATCAACAGATAATCATTGAAGAGGAGGAATTATCAGATAAAGTACTCTCAAAATTACTGAGGTCTGGAGCCTTCACTGATGCAGAATCGAGTAGAGCTAGAGATACTGAAGAACAGGTCGATTCACTTCTCCATGATTCACATTCGCCTGTCGAAGAGATTGATTCTTTGTTCACTGATCATGAATCATCTTGCATTTCTGAATCTGATTCTAATGGAGAATCTGAGGAGATTTTCAATGCCAAATACCTGAGGAAGGTAACATCTGGATCAGATACTCCTCTCCGAGTGCCTCTCAATGGCTTGCCTGGACCTCGCTATCATCTACGGAGAATCGGTCAATGGTGTGCAACGGTCTATCCTGAAGAATTGCCCAACTCTGATCTCACACCTGTGGCTGAAGAGATAGAGTTGTTTGTTCAATCCGAAACGAAAAGAGCCATTACTGACTTATTCCATACCGAATTGGATGAATCAACGTCGGAAGGACGCTTGTTAGAAGAAGAGTTTCGACGATGGAAGAAGTGTGATTACATTATGCATCAACTTTGTTTTGAAGAAAAAGCACTGGTTTTTGCAGCTAAGGGCTTAAACTTCTGGAGACGTGAGGAACGTTGGTGCTTCGATTGGATTGATCAAGTTCCGGGGATGAAACAGTTCTCGGATAAGCAAGTGATGTGCAGACTTCAAGCTATCCGAGAACACCATTTTCTCTCAAAGACTGCAGGGTTGCCCAAATCCACCTTCACACCCGATGGATACTCTGATGCCAGGGTTGAACTGTCCAAGCGTCAAGCAAGAGCTGCTATTGCTTACAGGAAACGACAGATGGAGTATAAAATTCAACAGGCAGAGAGACTCAAAGCTTGAATAGCGGCACAGGCCACTGAGCGTGCTGCTCTGGAATTTGACTACCGAGATATGCAGTTGGCCAAATTCCTGAACATTGATATTCAGGAAATAGTCAAGGAAGCTCAGGAAGCAGAGGCTCGGATTGTCCAGGAGACCGCACAAATTCTGGATGCTGCTAATCGGATAATGCATGGAAGTCTGTTATCAAGCATATGTTGATGCGAGTACTAGTCAAGTCTGTTCTCTCTTGACCAAGAGAGAACAAGAAAAGAAAATGAGGAGTTAGCCGCAAAGAAAGAGGAGTTAAGGAGGAAAGAAGAAGAGGTGAAGGAGGAGTCAAGAAGAAAAGGACAAGAAGCTAGATTAGAATTGCAAAGAAAGGAGCATGAACTTCAACTGCAAAAGATTGCAATGGAGCAGGAGAAGCTGGCTAAACAACTGGAGCCTGAGGCTGCTGAAAGAGAAACAGGAACAAATCTTCTTGAGAACTTCATGAAGTTTACCATGGAGAGGTTTGCTGATATCCAGAAGAGCAACTCATCGAATTCAGCGGACAGCGAGAAGGACAAGCCAGCACCCGGCTCATGAACGTCAAGGTCCAATCTTTTCATTATATTTTACTTTCTGAATCCAATTTGTACTTAAACTTGCAATATCATATATAAAATTGGATCAGACTTAGACAAACTCTCTTTGTCCACCTCTGATTTTTATTGGTGTGCTCCAGTTGACTTACACTTCTGGTGTACTCAACAATTTTTGGCATGTGGATATGGAGATTATATTTTGATTGATGAATGCTTGCTGATTTGATGGGTGCTAGAATTTCTAGCATATTACTTTTGTGCAAACATTCACTTATATTTAATCGAAAAATATTCCCCAGCACCTGTTGAGGGGGAATTTGGCCACAATCATTTTCTTTGCTCGAACCTAGTTGGAAAAACTCTGTGTTAGATTGATAGAATAACATAGCCTTGTAAAACACAGACATTCTTCCACTTATGGTCAGCAAATGATAGTAAGCTTTGATCGCACCAAAAAGGGGGAAATTGTTGGGAAATTATTTCTAAAATCTCCCTTAGGACTTATTTGTAAAAGGTTTTGTTGGATCAAACCTTATTTAGTTGGTCGATCATTTGCCGAACTTTAGAGAGTCTAGCACACTTTGTAAAGTCCTGTATAAGTTTTACATTGAGTTGTAATAGACTAGTGTGCTGAGAAGAATTCCTAGCAGATACGAAGCAGATGATATCAGCATTCAACTTACAAACTGCTAGAGAAGCAAGCTAACGAAGGATCACTAGCAAAACGGCTGAACGCTCGCTAGACAATAGATATCAACAGAATGCTAAGGCGTTAGCATTCGGGATCCTTCAGCAATGAATAAGAAA
>JAPKLW010000571.1:387695-416463 GCA_026898455.1 Plectranthus barbatus | reverse complement strand
AGTCGAACACCTGAAAAGGTTAAGACTAGAACGGGCGTCTAGCCACACTCAAGGAAAATCAGGAAGTGACTAAATCTTCCATATCAGGCAAGGCAGGAGTTTCGAAGGTGTGCCCTTGACCCCCAGCCAAACCTTACCAGAGAAGTTTAGACTCACGGAGGATAGCTGTCAAGTAGCCAGGCCGAAAGTTCACTGTCTACTTAACTGGAAAGGCGATTCCTTGTAATCTGTATACTTTTCTAGTGAAATTCTTAGCGATTCGGCTAAGGAGTGGACGTAGATCTATTTGATCGAACCACTATAAATCTTGTGTCCGTTTACTGTTTTATTAAGTTACTGCTTAAAGATCGATTTGAAATCTAGCAATGGAGTTGCTAGAGTATATCTGAAAACATACTTAAGTAACGACTTGAGCTAAGAAACTTTTGCTAACAACAATAAGTGCAAGAGACTTAAATCTATTCCGCTGCATTTCGTGTTAAGTTATCAACACGACGACTCTGATATTTTGGGACCAACAAAAGTAATAGTGTAAGTGACGAACATTTATTCCGCTGCATTTCGTGTTAGGTTTTCATCACGACGACTCTGATATTTGAGGACCAACATTGAGCCTTCAACTCTTGTAGTTCTTTCGGGGCCATTCTATATGATGCTTTCGACGCTGGTGCTGCTCCGGGTTCTAATTCAATCGTGAACTCTAACTGATGGTCCGGTGGTAATCCAGGTAGTTCTTCGGGAAATACATCCTCGAATTCTCGAACTATGGGGATGTTTTGTATCTCTTCCTTCTTGCTTTCATCTCCATCGAGCCAAACAAGGTAAACTTGGATTCCTTCCTTATTCAGTTCTCTCATTGCACATAGTGCAGACATAACGGGTACTCTTTGCCTCTTGCTAAAACCATGGAAGTCGATGATCTTCCCGGCGGGGTCTGTGAACGAAACCTTCCTCTCCTTGCAATCAATTATTGCTTTGCGTTTGGTTAGCCAATCCATACCCATAATGACATCGATGTTGGCCATATCCATATCCATAATAACATTGAGCCTTTATTTCTTTTGATGTGAGATTCACATGTGTGTTTTGATTTCTCTAGAACTTGCTTATTTTCTGTGTTGAGACTGCATAGTGTGCACAAGTTTAGGAGATGATATTAGGCCATCTTTTTTAACCCAATTTCCTAAACACTGTCCCTTATAATGATTTATCCTTAGTTAAGCCCCTTTGAGCCTGTTACTTTTCTTTCTTGTCTATGAGTTAAAGAGAAGCATTGTAGTCCATCTTGTCTATGAAAAGTGCTATAAACAGGTGATTTACTTCTTGTCTATAAGAGTCGGGCGAAATAAAGGGTAGATTGATGATTATTGTTCAAGAGGTAGCCTTTGAGTCCTTGGTTTTTGTACTTGTCTATGAGTGAAATTTTGGATTCCTTCTTGTCTATAAGTTGAGGTGAAACAAAGAATTATAAGAGGATAAGAAATCTTTAGTTTGTTACGGAAAAAAAAAAGAGAAAAAAAAGAAAGAAAAGAAGAAGAGTCAGGATTGGTATTGTAAAATAAAAGGAGAATGGTAGATGTCTTGAGAAGGTGAATTAAGATTGATAAGGTGGACGCACTTAGTTGATTTTGAGTCACTTGGCCATATTTCCCTACCTTTCACAAAAAGCCTTCATTACAACCCTATTGAAAGTCCTTTTTGATTCTAGACTTGTGTACACATTCTAGCAGTGGAGATATTAGAAAATTTGCAAGCCTATGGTAGAAATTTCTTCATACATGTTGTTGAGTGCTTTCATTTAAACCCATAAACACTTGAGTGATGAGCGAAACAGTTTCCTTGTGAGGTTCTTCCAAAGTTTACTGATTTTCTAACTTGATTTGGATTATTTGTGCTTGTGGATATTTCATACTTGGATTGTGACGAATCTTGTGAGGCATTGCACACTTCGATTACTTGAACTTGAAATTTATTCTTTTCTTTTGATTGAGGACAATCAAATATTCAAGTTTGGGGGATTGATGAGTTCATATTTTCACTCATTATTGGTTTGATTTATCTTTGTTTTTCATTGCATTTTCATTTGTTTTAGTTATTTTTATTGCATGAATCACTCTAGGAGGGTATTGCGCTTGTAGTGGTGTATTTTTGCAGGTTTGAGGTCGAATTCACCGAAATTCCGTTCCGAAAGCAGTGACGTGCAAGAGTAGTAGTGAAGGATTTTTCCACACAACGAATTCAGGCTATTGGCGCATGGGAATGGATAGAGCTTTGAATTAGCTTTCTAACGCAACTGGAATTGGATCAATCGGAGTTCGGGAGAGGAAGTTATGGCCAAAACCATGAGATCGCGCAGATCGACGTCGATTGGCGAGTGGACACACGCGCGTCGATCGACGCAAGAACCGCGTCGATCGACGGAGACGTTTTTGGCGAGATTCTGGGCGGATTTCACGTATCTTGGGCGAGATTTGGTCAAAATTGAAGAGATATATCATATTGGAAGCCCTGAAGACTCAAGATTGAAGATATACTCATTGTAGGACTTGGAGATATAGATATACATCAAATCTAATCCTATTTCCTCTAGGATTCAGCCTTCTAAAGCCCATACAAACACTATAAATACCCCCCTAGATTAGTTTATTCAATGGATTTCACTCCCTATATGAATTTTAATTCATATATCCTTCTCAACCTCAATTTCTGTAGTTAGGATTTTATTTTATTTTATGCACCTTTGAATTTATGTTTTTTTAATTTTAATGCAAGTTTATTTCAGTTTAATTATTTCTTTTATTTCTACGGTTTGAATATTATTTTGAATGCATGTTTAGGATTAATTAATTAGGTTCAGATTCCTGTGTTTATTTCATAATTCTAGTTTAATTCAAGGACCGAGAGGTGACGATTAATTTAGATATCTAGCTATTGATAGAAGGACCGGGAGGTGAATATTAATAGTGGGATTAGGAATGCATGATACAATCTACACTATCCAAACAGATGTACTAGACTGTAGGAATTGAACTGATATGCTTATCGGATTGACTAATTTGGTGTACTTTGAGACCGAGCGGAGATAGTCACTAATTAGTAATCTAGGTTATATTTGCCAAACAAGGAAATATAGCATTGTTGCAGTATTCCACCTGTTAAATTAATTGATTCCTACATGTTATCCATAATAAGATTTCTTCCCTAGGATTTGTGTTTCGTTTTATTTAATTTAAGTTTATATTTTATTTTCTCTGCCTAGTTTAATAAACAAAACCGGATTTTGAAGTACTCAAACAATTAATCCAAAACTATGTTTTAGTATATAGGACTATTTCGCATATCTATTCTCTGTGGGTTCGACATTCGAGTTATAAATTTATTTGACCACTATATTTGATCACTGATATTTCTACCAGATTAATTGCAAATATACCACGATCATCTACTCTTCGCGTAGATTATGTTGGTAATATTTAATTACGACGAAATTAAATATTTCACATCGGGAATTTACCATAAAGTACCCGAATTACCAACAATCCCCCCCATGAGTAGAAATGCCGAAAACATGATGCATAGTCAACTCAGTTTCAAGAGATGTTAATGCACCTGAAACGGTAGCTTGTGGCTTTGAACCGTTCATCTTCAATGTCGTCGGGCACACTGGCGGCTTAGTGGTAAGAATACCTTTAACTAATCCTCCATCGTGTGTACCGAGACAACAACATTGAAACATTATCATTTCATCCTCTATTCGTTCTCACGTTTGGTTCCATTACAGGCCATGGACACCCCCTTTGGATTCATAAGTGTTCATTTGAAGCGGCCCCCACTTCCACTTATATAGGTGACCTCCTATTCCGAGCATTCCTGTCAAGCTCAACCATCACAAGGTTTTTAGGAGTCATTAAAAGTCACTTAGGACTTAACCTATACGACATGCAGGCTCATAACACCTCACTTGCTATCTTTAGGGAAGGGTAGATAAGTCATTTTCCAAGGCAACGCCTCCAGAAAAGACATTATCTTGTCGGTGTTATCACTCGAACTTGTGTAGCTTAGTTGTCCCATTGAACCTAGTTCTTGGGATCTCCAATCATCTAGGTTGGGTATCCACTACAATCATTCATAATGTGGATTTCATCCCATTCCCTCTAGCAAATTACACGTTTGATCTCGGTTTAACCCTTTGGTTAGCGGATCCGCAAGGTTATCAATTGATTTCACATAATCAATGGATATCACACCATTCGAGATCCATTGTCTAATGGTATTATGTTGACGACGTATATGTCTCGACTTACCGTTGTATATATTATTATGTGCACGACCGATAGCCACTTGGCTATCACAGTGAATCATCACTGATGGCACAGGCTTGTTCCAACAAGGAACATCCTCTAGAAAGTGGCGAAGTCACTCTGCTTCTTCACCCGCTTTATCTAGAGTGATAAACTCCGATTCCATCGTGGAACGAACTATACAAGTTTGCTTCGTGGATTTCCACGACACTGCCCCCCCCCCACCGATCGTAAATACGTATCCACTTGTGGAGTGGGAGTCATTTGAATCAGAGATCCAATTCGCATCATTGTACTCTTCAAGTACAAGTGAAAAAACTTGTATAACACAACCCCAAGTTAAGAGTATACTTCAAGTATCTCAAAACTCTCACAAGAGCCTTCCAGTGATCATTACTGGGATTGTTCGTGTATCTGCTCAATTTGTTCACCGCATATGCAAGATCCGGTCTAGTACAATTAGTCAAATACATTAGACTACCAATGACCCTTGCATATTCCTCTTGACCAACAGGGTCACCTTTGTTCTTAACAAAGTGAACTTTGAGTTCTAACAGTGTTTTGGCTTGTGAACTATCATAGGCATTGAATTTCCTTAACACTTTCTCAACGTAGTGAGATTGACAATTCCATTAGGTTGCCTTAATACTTTGATTCCTAGAATCACATCAGCCACACCCATCTCTTTCATGTCGAAGTTCTTCTCCAACATTTGTTTGGTATCAACAATCATTTGTTGATTCCTACTCATGATCAACATGTCATCTCCCTCTCTTTGTTCAAAGCCTTTTGCCACAAGGCGAGCTTTATACATATCAACCGAACCATCGGCTTTATACTTTCTTTTAAGGATCCACTTGCATCCTAAGGACTTACAACCTTTTGGGAGATCGGCCAAAATCCAAGTATGATTTTGCATAATCGATCCAATCTCACTATTAATGGCTTCTTGCCATAGTGAGGCATCGGGTCTAGCTAAGGCCTCTTTAGTGGTTCAAGGATCATCATCCAATATACAGGTGATGAAGTCCGGACCAAAACTTTTAGCTACTCTAGCCCTCTGACTACGTCTCAGTTCTTCCTCTATAGGAGTAGAACTAGTAGCCTCTTCATATGTCCTTTTTCTAGACATAGTCGGTACATCTTCCTTAACTTTACAAGGAAAGATATGCTCAAAGAATATATCATTCCTTGACTCTATAGTGGTGCCTTCGGTCACATTCGGATTATCCGATTTGTGCACCAAACATCGATAGGCAGCACTATTTAAAGCATAACCTATAAAGATGCAATCGATTATTTTAGGTTCAATTGCAACTTGTTTGGGTAAAGGTACTTTGACCTTTGCTAAACAACCTCACACCTTTAGATACTTGTAGGAAGGTTTTCGACCTTTCCACAACTCATAAGGTGTCTCCTCTTTCCCTTTAAAGAGGTATCTTTTCGAATCATCTTGATCCGACTACACAATTGATTTTCAGCCTCTTCTTTATAATTTTCAAAAGGCATCAATTGCTTCATCTTTACTTTTCAATAAGTAGAGATAACAATATCTGGTGCAACCATAAGAGTAATAAAATACTCTTTCCCACCTCTAGTTTGCACCATTTTGAAATCACACAAATCAGTGTGTATCAACTCTAGAGGTTTAGTGCTCCTTTCGACTAAATTAAATGGCGTTCTTATCATTTACGCCTCAACACAAACTTCACATTTAGTTTGTTTGAATTCTGCCACTTTTAGTAAATTCATATTTACTAATCTTTTTATTGCATTAAGATTTACACGTCACAATCTTACATGCCACAAAGAATACATGCCACAAAGAAGAGCACTCAATCAAATAAGAAGAAGTAAATTCAACTTTATTGATTTTCTTTTCGGCTAGGCGCCGTGCCATTACACTCAACTTGAGATAACCTCTACCTAGGCACACAAGTCATCATCCCAATCACTATCGAGTTTAACATAGTTGGCATCCATCTTTGCTTTGCCTTTACTTTTAAGCATTTTGCATTGATTCACCATATGCCCACTTTTGCCACAATTGTAGCAAACACCCTTGAACTTAGGTTCATGAATCACAATCCCCTTGTTCAACGAGTTGGGTATTTTTCTTTTATTTGATTTACCAACACGTTCCATCAAACTAGCCTTGGCATCCATAGCACTCGGCTTAGGATCCACCATTCGATTGACTTTAGTATCCTATTCAATCAAGAATTTAGGATTACCATTCTGATTGTCCTCTTCAATTTGAAGTTTGACAATAACACCCTCAAGAGTCAAACATTTGCTTAATGCAAAAGTTAGCTCTTGAAATCCTACCACGAAGGATTTAATCTTCACCACAATGGTGAACTCATCTGGTAAGACCATCCCTTCAACATAAACACAATGCATAAAGCACTTGTTTCATGACCGACCGAGAGTCTACCATTTTGTACTCAAGGTACATGGCCACGAAATACATTTTCGTGCCAACATTTTTTTCCTCTCTTTCATAGTGTTTGGAGTTACATTACAATAGATCATTCACTATGAATCTACCAAAGTATCAAAATAAAAAATTTTGACAACATGGAGGAAAATAAAAACAAAATAATTATAATTTCTCTTCCTCCAATATCCACCTTCTCCATTCATCATTTTAAACTTTGGGGAGATGATGAACTCATCATTCCACAAGTTCCCACAATTGCACGATTGCAAGAGACATTGGAAGAACACACACAAGCCCCAAATTCAATCTTGAACATGAGTGGAGCACTTGTTGCCCCTTCAATTCCACAACATTGACATCATCCTAGACAAGGAACATGTCAAAAATAAATATTTTTCCACAAATATACAAAGAGTAATAATCAATGTTAGATTAAATATCAAAACAATCATTCGATTGTTGTAGGGTTCAATCATTCGGCTTGGGCATTCGGAGAGAGCTTAGGACCATTGTAGGAGTTGCTTCCTTCACCACCATTGATAGTGTGATCAGTCATCCTTGATCTTGAGAAGTAGTAAATTTATCTTGCGATTGTTGGTTTCAAGATCTGTAAAGAGGAACTGAAAATACTGCAATTAATTATGTCTATTACAGCAAGTTTTTACAACTATATCTGCAAGTACTGCTAGTACGATAACAATTGAAATACAATGAAATTAAATAAATAAAAGAAAATAAAAAGGGATAAATCCCAGCCGAGTCGAGGAAGCCCTCTTTCCGCAAGACAAATTCGTAGACGTAGTGCTCATCTAATGGCGGTTTGTCCCCAAAGGTAAAACGGCTTCGTCCTTTACGAGGCAGCACCGCAAATCACAAAGGCTCCGGCGAACTAAACAGAGGCAAAACTGAGTTGCAGAAGAACAACAGAAAAGCTGCAGCAATATGAGAAAAAAGTTGCAGTATAGGTTGTGAGAGCTTGTCTCTAGTTGGGCAACGAGGAACACATCTGTTCACTATCTGGGGTACGTCGGGATTAACCGGAGACAGCTCAAGACAAGCCTATTTATAGGCGAGTTCCACCAAGGGGGAGCCTATCTCTCCATCAATGTTGGAGATGTTACAGGCATTAAACACGGTGTAACGGTCGAGCCATTCAAAGCTCTCAAGTTGTAATGGTCAAGACATTCATGTGTGTATTTCAACATGTGTTAAACATGTGGTGTAACCGTTCAGAGTCAATTGCAACACATAGCTGACTCATCAGCCATGTCACATGCAATGTGTGCACCACGTCGACTGGTCTAGCCACGTCGACCATCCATGTGTCGAGCCCACAGGCTGACTTCACTTGCCCAAAAAGATAAGGCACCGTAGACCAAGCCAAGCCAACGATCCAAGAGCCCAAAGACCACCCAAAGACCAATTGCCAAGAACCAAGAACCGAGAGCCGAGACCGAGACTGAGACCAAGACCGAGGTTGGGGCACGGGTCACGGGCGCGGGCGCTCGGCCATCGGCCTCGCTGAGGCCGTAGGCCGAGGCGGGGGGAGGCGAGCAGCAGCGACGGCGTGCGAGGCGAGCCACCGGGTGCCACATACACTGCACACTTGGTTACTACACACCTTAACCATTAAGGTATTTAAACCTTGATTAATTACTTTAATTAATCAATGTGGGATACACTTCATTTATTACATTCTTCACTTATGTAATAATCCCACCAACCGTGTCACTTCGTGGTCTCATTTGTCACTCACTGGAATTCGGATTTGAGAAAACAAATATACCACGATCCTCTACTCTTTGCGTAGATTATGTTTGTAATATTTAATTATGACGAAATTAAACATTTCACATCGGGAATTTACCATAAAGTACCCGAATTACCAATAGAAATTTTCAGCAATAGGTCTTTCACGTTTTCGAGTTGTTCTTGGCGTTCCCAAGCTTCAATCTTCACATAATTGTGCTCCTCTCTTCATGGTGATCATGTTTCTTCAACTAGGAGCTTGATTCCTCTTCGTGCTTGAGATCAAAGTCCTTAGATTGTAGAGTTCTTCACGTCATTGGGTAGAGGAGGTTGAGGAGGTAAGCTTTTTGTAAAAATTGAGGTTCAATAGGTGGGGGAAATGGTGGGATATGGAATCTTCAAGGGGTTGTTTTAATGGAGGTTCTCATGGTGTTTAGAGAGAGAAATGGTGCAGGGAAAGTTTGGAGAGGATGAAGTGAAATGATGGAATGAATTTTGAGAAGTAGAAATAAAAGATTTTCAGCAAAATGGGGAGGGGTGTGTCGATCATGATGGGGAGAAATAAGGGTGTAGTGTGGAAATTAATTTGCATGACTTGATTGATATTTTTGCAATGATCACCTTCTACTTTCCATGTTTGCCCTTAAGTGATTCAAATTCCCCTTTTTACCAATTGCACTTGTAGGTAAATAGCCAAAGTAGGGGCTAGAGCAATCATTTCTCTACATGACTAAATGAAATAGAATAACCCATGATCTGTAATTAAATTATTTCCCTATGGTCTTGCATTCCGATAATTAAATAAATAATACGAAAAATTTTCATTCTTCGAACTCTTGCTTTGGCATTTCGAATCGTCTCAATCGGACGTCGTATGAATATTTGGGCATAAAATAATAATATGGGTCTTCCCATATTTAATTATATTCTCATCTTTAAAATAGGAATAATATGGATAATAAAATTAATAAGTTGGGAATTAATTATTCCAACAACTCGATCATATGTCCATCGGCTCTCGATTAAAATCGATCATTATATCGTGTATATATATATATATATATATGTGTGTGTGTGTGTGCATCAAAATTATTGGGCATCCCATTTAATGGAATTAAATTCCAAAATTTGCCTCGGAGGTGATATCGATATAATATAAATATTTTTCGGACTAAAATCCTCATCTCGATATTTATTTCGATAATTAGGAATTTAAATATGGAAATATACATGGATTTGCTAAATTAGTTAGTTGGGCTATTTTATTTATTATCATATGGGCTCCTATTTAATTTGGCCCAACACATTAAAATAAATAGAGTCCTCTTAGCCCAATTCTCCAAATAAATAAAAAGCTGGGCTTAAATAATTAATTCGGCCCAATCGCATCGCTACGGCGATAATAGATATTTCTGAGTCAAATAAATTATTCTGATCGTCATCCGTGATTTATTTATCGAATTTCACTATTCGTCCTCACAGCTATAATTCGGATATCGTAGAGAAGTCGCTTGATAATATTAATAATATAACGGTTGTAGCGACATTTGCTTAGTAATTTATTAAATAAAAAGGTTGGAAAAATATGGGGCATTACAATAGGGGTCCTCCGTGCTTCCGTTGTGCCGCTCTGATTCAGAGTTGGGACGCGTTGCGACACTCTTGCCAAAAGTAGCAAGGTTCGACTTCTCACGCATTGGGCCACTTTCGTGCATGGATCTGTGCCAATTCCTTGGTTCTATAGACAATCTTTGCACTAGCGAGCATTTACGCTTTGCATCCTTTATCTATAGTTTCTCGAATGTTGGCATTCCCCCTTTATAACTTGGGAGGTTCATTTAGAGATCTCTGGGTGTGTACTCCCATTGTTGCTTGGTATGTCTCGACGGTCTTTCCCATCGTCAATGTGGCTTTTTCCCTTGCCAATAAACTAGTCTGTTCCTTATGCAATCGGTCACATTTCTTCATGTCGTTTCTCACCTGGAGGATTGTTTCATGTATGGGTACTTCTTGGTACCTCCACAATAAGTATCATACCATGCGTGTACATATGTATCCTGATTTCTCATTTCCGCAATTCTTCTCAGGTATAAGATCACTTCCTTCGGAAGTATGCATTCGTGACAGTTTCCTTTATGGTTCTTCCCATGTCTTTGGCGGACTCTCGTTCGGATTTCCTTGCACTTTCCTGCTCTCGGACTGTTTGGATATCTCATTTCCTCTGGGATGATCAGGGGGCATTCTAATTGGTCCTCCCCTCATTGGGAGTAGATCAAGTTTTGGATGTAGAAATCTGTTTCTTTCAATCTTGCTCCTGAGTTTCTCATTTAATGATAATTTAGCTTTAGATCATTTTTGGGAAGACTCCCACTTTCTTGAGTTGCCCGATTAAATCATTTGTCCCTGGAAATGAATACTTTCTCGTTATGATCGACGTTTGTAAGTGATGATTTCTCTTGGATCGGTCGGGGTAAGCTTGTCTTTCTTTCTTTAGAATCTCTTCATTAAATCAGATGTGAGGGCGGTGAGTGTTCATCTCTTCCTGTCGGTACCATGTGAGTTTGAGGGCTTTCCGGCATGGCACATGTTCGTTATTGTTCTTCCTCGCGTTCTTCTGTGATTCAACGTCGAGTCATTTAGCATGTTCCTAAAATAATGTCGGTAGTTGTCCATTTCATAACATCTAGTAGTTCGGGTATTGCAATATTAATGTCGCTTTTGACCTAAATTCTAAGCAATCGATGACCTGAACGTGTCGTTCTCCTCGATGGTAGTATGGTATTCCTCATGTTGTCTTCACCTTGTTTCCCAAAACTTGAGCGTTTTTGTGCATTCTGCATAGATGACTAATACGTTCCCATATGTGGATTGACATACTTGCAGGCGTTCGATATGATTCTCGAGATTTCCTTCCTCCTTGACTCCTAGTTCTGGCGAAGTATTCTTCCTTGGTGGTTGGCCTAGCTGTAGCGATTGACGAGTCGAATTCCTAGAGTGGTTCTAGTGGGTGCGTTCCTATTTGGTAGGGTGGTCTATACTATCCTATTCCTATCGTATTCCGTCGGCGATGCTGAGGTTGAGCGTGTAGTTGTATTGCGATTTTCCCTTTGTTCTGGATCGTGATGGGGAGGGATTTTGTTCTTCTGGCGGTGATCATAAGCGTTGTTCTTCCTATAGGGTTCTTGTCTCCGATAGCCTCTCCTACGATGGTGGTGGTTTGTTGTAACACGCGTGGTATCTTTAAAAGTCGTCGGTTCTTTGAAGAGAACATTCGATCATCCTGTGGCGGATTCCTTGTGATCGCTGGTCCGGCTTACTGTCATGGCGTTGATTCTCGTTCGATCCTTCGTTTGTTGCTCCTGTCGTGGCTGTTGATTGGCGATTGCTCGGGGACTCATATTCATATGCGACATTACTTTAGTAGTGGATATCTTCTTTCTCATTCGATCTTGTATACCTTGCCCACCTAGACAGGTTAGAGCGGTCGAGTTTCTTATATTCATGCAATTGAATCTCCTTCCATTCTCGGTATCGAGGTCAATTCGCTTACTTGAGATTCGCTTTAATTTGGCTCATACATATGCGTACTAATTGAACTAAATAATTCACGTTACTTTTCCTCGCATTTAAATTTATAATATTTCCTCATTCTATTTGAACACTATCTAATGATTAATTATCATTAATATATAATAGCTCGATTTATCATAGTGCACATGCACTCATTCCCCAATAATTTCATATATCATATCAATTCGAGTTTACATTTCAATCTGCTTTTAGCAGTACAAATTCCCATGGAATTCACCAATGATATTTCATCGTATAAATTTGTGTATATGACTCTCGGTCACACAATCATATCGCATCATGAAGGCACACATCACCATCTAATATATATAATATTCGTATTCACTTCGATACACTATCTTATTCATAGTGCCTAATATTCATCGTAGGCGGTTTATACTTATTAACATCTCGTATGTCGTTATTGTAGTATGTCGAACGCATTTATATACGAGAATATTGCACGGGTCGGAGAACTTCAAAAATAATCAACTAGGATTTACTACGTCGTCTCGTGTGGATATAAGGTCACTAATTTACAACCTTGCCATGGTATACACGTCATTTGATTTGTGCTCATCGGTTGGGGCTGAAGTTATAATATCACGACATTGCTTTGATTTTCTTTGCCGATTACCGTACTATACACTGATCGATCTAGTCGTGTCAAACAAGGTATAATGCATCGAGTAAGTAGAGGATTTACGAATTTTAATCCTTGCATCTGTATGTCACGTCAATTGCTATGCCACGCCTTGGCTAAAATACTTTCATATCGACCGGAGTGGATTACATCGGTCGATATAGGCACTTTACAACTTCCTTCCTTGAGTCTTCATTCTATGTCGTTCGAATGTGGGACATCAATCAAATTGGTTATGCCAAACGATGTTCTCATACATCGATTGGAGTACTTGCATTGATTGGGATTTCTTGTGTTGGTCTAAATAAGGGTCACGCTGACTCGTTCAAAAGTTTTACTATGTATCGATCGAAGTGGCTAGCAATGGTCGTAACAAAATCACAACTTTAAAAATGAATTTCGCATCGGTCGAAATAAGTGGTGTCGAACGATGTCTTCTACATTGACCAATATTCTTTGGCGTCAACCAAATTAGGGTGGTCACAATTTGCTCTAATCTCTTCATCCTACATCGATCGACTTTCTCGGTGTCGATCGATATCCACGCATAGCACCTTCTTGCTTTTAATTTGGTATTCTGATCAAGTATTTAGTTATAGTCAACAAGCTATGCTAGGTTAGTCCCTTTCGGTGTTTAATTCGAGTAGCTCTACACGAGCTCTTGAGATGGAAGAATGCAATGCTCCGGTATCGAATAATGTAATGATAGACATATTTGAAATCTTGCAGATACCTATGAGGTTCTCGGCATCACTTCCGACATCGATTTCCTTGGGTCGATCGGAAAGCTTTCCCTTGGCAGTTGGTCTGAGGTGGCAGTTGAGGTACCTAGTTCCGATTCTGATTCTTTATGTTGTATCTCGATTGAGTCAGAAATTTTCTCATACTACAGTTTGCAAAATGTTGTATAATTAGCTATCGTTCGTTGCCGAGGATCGAAATGTGTATAATGTATCCTATCGAGGTGACAAAAATCGAATATATTGAATCGTCAAAATTTTCTAGAGCTTAACAAATTCGGCGACCTGGGTGAAGATTTGGTGATCGCCGTTTACGTAAGTAAGTCGTCATTCATGTGCCGAAGGTAATTTGAAAATTTTACAAACTCGGCGACCTGTCGACAAATTCGGCAACCGCTGAACTCGTGTTTTGGTTTCCGATCATGTGTCGTAGCAAAATTTAAATTTGTGACAATTCGGCAACCATCGATCCCGTATCTTGGGTCGCCGTTCCTGTCACGAGGGAAAATGTGATTTTCGTCAATCCTGTAATTGAAGTAGACACGCCAAAATTTCTAACTTGGACCTGTAAGTGGCAGAATTTCACCAACACTTTTTAAACCTAATTGTTTGTCTCAGTGAGTAATTGATTGCTAAACATGATTGATAACACGTGGAATTTCCAAACACAAATTGTAATTAATGTCGTAACGCTCCGACATGGTCCAAATGTCAATCAACATCCAATATCCATAACAATTTCACCAACATGTCACACAAAGTCAATTCATAATGTCTAAGTTCAATTGCATCATGGAAGGGAAAAATAGTCAAGTAACAGTTCCATGTTTTGTTTCTAATAGTCTCACCCCAAGTTAAGGGTGAGGTGCCGTAGTTGAATTGGCACTTTCAACTCTTTTGGAGCCTCTCGCTCGGATCCTCGCCTTTCTTGACATCTCGGTAACCCTTGGGGGTGGTCTCCCACAGATCCCTTTCGTAATGAAGGTGACTACATTCTCCTCTTAGCCTTGTGGTAACTTGGGACCTTCACCATATGGTCCCAGTGGTGGCATTCTGAATTGCGCATCCTGTAGCCCAATCTCATCCATCAAACCGTTGGCATCAACCTCCACCAAATTTTCTTCTACCTTAACTCCCTAGGTATTCACTTGTTCGATCCCACGCCCATGCTTGCCAATTTGTGGGTAGAATTTCCATTAGCCTTAGGATGGCTTGGGCGTCATTGATTCTTATTTTGTCGCACACATCCAATCACCGTGGAACCACGCTACCAGGGTGAATACATCCGTTGATATCTTGTATTCTGAATGGAAGAAGTCGTATAGTGTGCGCTGTCTATTCTCCTCCTCCTGAATTCTCCTTCTTAGAACGTTCCTAAACATGGCTGTAGTGGAAAGGTTGTTCTTCGAGATTAGTTCATCGCATAATATAGCAAATAACTAATATGATTATGCAAAATAAATAAGGTAGGGGTGTTTCACCCGATGTAATGGTTTTCATTCGACAAGTTCACGAAATTCTTTCGTGTTATAGCCTACTTATTAATTGATATCCAATGGTTATCCAATATCTACCCATAATAGTACTATCATTACCATTATCTATCACTACTCGAATAATCATCAATTCATCAAAATTTTCGAAGTATCAACCAATCATCAAATATAACATATATCCTCGTGCATTTCACATGTTCACATAAATGTTCCCATTTGGGTTTTTCGTATCTCATCATGCATAATACTACTTCAAGTAATTCAATCAATACATACATGCAATGCATATTATCACTTTTCCCTATTTCTCATTTCATATCATACATTACGCTCGTTTATCTCATTGAGCTCAATTCATTATTTTCATGACTTAATTCATTTAATTTTGCATCATCATGCTTCACAATTCATAACATATCTCATGCTTTTCGTAATTTCTCATCATATACTTATCAATATCCAGATATCATGCCTTGTAGGCTTTCACAATCATCATGTTTTATCTCATGCATTGCATTTCCTTTCACATGCTTTCATACTTTTCACATGTTACGCATTATGCTTCATAATAATCATTTAATCCATTGCATGCTCTCAATAAATTTTAAAAGTTCAACATTTTTGAGAGCGTACCTTTGTAACAGTGACGGTGTGGGGCGTTGTGAGGGATGTCATACTTATCATAACCAATATTCCAAATATTCGTAGAGGAAAGCTCAAGTAGCCAAATAACTCAAACATAGCATTTCTGGTAGCACGAAGCAAACCTCGAATGCATTTAGGAATTCATCTCAAATAGGCATGCTAGTTGTTCAAACGAAGGAATTAAGATTCAAAAAGGGCATAAGATGTGTTCCCAAGGAATAAAGAATTCAATCGTGACATGCTAGGGTTTCAAAAAAGGGATCTCATTTACAAAGATTAAGTGCTTTCAAATAATAGCATGATTCAGAAACTAGACATGGCATTGAAGCAACACTTTCCATCACGGAGTATCAAATAAGTTCGAAGAGGCAAGTGATAGCCTGCTTGGCCGAAGAAGGTAAGACTCAGTTGAAATGCAACAAAATGTATGGTTCAATTTACACGATGGATCAAGGAAAACATATTTGTAAGCCAAAGAATCAAGAGAATACGGGTTACAAGTAGATATGCTTACTTTGGGGAGTCAGGTAAACAACAATGACAACAAGGTATAATTAAGTATGATTGAAAGGAGGAAACAACTCGGCGATTAAGAAAAATTGGAGAAGGTTAATTACGCATGCTCAATCAAAAAAGGACAATTACAACAAAGAGGTGTAGTACAATTGTGCATGCTTGAATGAAAGGGGTATGCTAGCAATCAAGAATAAATAAAGATAGGACACAAGTATGCATGCTTGTTTCTCACAATTATTCCAACTAAAGAACAATGGTCAAGAAAACTTTAAATAGCAAATAGGCATGCTTGTTCATGAAGGACAGGTGTACAATCTGGAAATCAAATCAGGGCGAAGGCAAATATGTATGTTTGATTCAATAATTTATTCCAAGCAAAAGACAAGTAACAAATGAGTATGGAATAGGAAGTAAACATGCAATTCAAGTTGGAAACCGGGCCTATGCGACAGTCCCACGTGCGGACAATGCACGCTAAGGGTTTTAAACAATTTAAAAACATTATGACAATAATGAAGTTGAAATAGCTTAGAAATTGTTCGAGTTCAACATAGATGATGAATTAAAATGGCGGAAGCAATTTGAGTGGAATAATTTAATAAGCTTTAAATATGCTTCATTGAATTTGAAGTGAACATATCTTTACATGAATAATAGTTGAAGCATAACGAAATCAAAATGAATTATTCATTAACACGCGTGGAGAGCAATAAGACATGTACATGCTCAAAAGGGGAAAATCAAATTGTTTCAAATAATGACCTCCACGCGGGTCTTATGCAAAGTACAACTTGGAACAATAAATACAAGTTCGAAATGAAAGAAACAAATTGGGTTTATGTATGAAGACATAGCCCGCAGCTCATATACCAGAATAATAACAAAGACCACGAATAGCATGCTAAGTAAATATTCAACTCGATAGTGATCCAAACAACAATAGAAATAAAGGTAAATCATTCGGCTCAAACTCAATTAATGCTTGAAAGGGGTTTCAAATGAGACATACCTCGAAGTAATAATAAAGAATGACAACATATAACGAAGTCTCGAAACAACTTTACATTTTCAATAAGACCACACAACTATCTCCACGACCATCCCCTTCGCCACAGCGCCACCGCCACCTCGTCACCTGTTACCTGCATGTAGGGGAAAACACACACAGGGGCTGAGTAATCCACGTACCCAGTGTTCACGGTGTCCCAAAAACCAATTGCATACATATAATATGATAACACCGCACACTCATGCATAATACAAGTTTTCGTTGAAATCATCATGTATATGCACAAAACATTTTTCCTCACATGGAAGCTTCCAGTCGAAATAGCCACCACATAATCGTTTTCCATCAACATCATCAACACATCATATTCGTCATCACATTTCATATTCAACATGATCCACATAAATAAATGGGGAAAGATAGGAGTGGCCACTCGCTATCTACCCGGTAAGGTTTTATCACCCTTACCCAACCGGAAGTCTTATTACTATCCGGGCTAATACATTAGGCTTACAATACCACGGGGGTAACCACTCCCTGATCCAGCACATCTCCAAAGTGGATCATCATTCATCAACCACCAATTTATGTTATCACAACAATCAAACAATCATACAGTGCCAAAACATTCTTGTGGTGTATCATGTTTTCTTTAAAAACAAAACAATTGTTTTCAATTCGTAAATCATTTTGAAAGGAAAACCAAAAGAAAAATAGGATAAAATAATGTCAACCTTAATTTTGAAGAGGTGTTCGGTTCACTTGTTTCTCCTAGGTGATGCTCCCTTTTGACAGTCACCAATACCTAGATTGTTTAACATTTAATTACTAGGTGTGTTCATTCACTTTTAAAACATGTCATGTATATACAATCAACTCATCAAATTCATTCATCATGCTTCATCTGCAAACTTATATTATTTACATTTAAATTTATTCATCATTAATTACATGCTTGCATAATTATCATCTTCTTTAACATGCTCAAATTTAAGTATTCTCGATCACATACATATTTCATAAATTTCCTTTGACTAATTATGCTCATATGTTTATTTACAACTATTCCTAGCGATGCATGATTTTAATTGTGAAACCACGTTAATGCCCTAGTTCTAGAAATAAATGAGTGACTACTTGATAATGCAATATGTTTTAAATACATTCTAAGTTAAGGGGAAACATGTTTATTAGTCTTAGAAAAGCATATTATTACAAGTAAGTGACTCTTATGATTTTTGACTTAGTGAATTCCCTAGTCATCTATCTAGAATGTAGTGCTATTTTCAAAAGGGTGCCAAATGCAATGTACAAGGAATGTAGGTATGAAAATTAGTATAAAAAAAATTAGATTTTAAAATAGACATGCTCCAATTAATGGTTTTTGAAAATCATCTTTCGTTTGATAGTTACGGGCAGGGGGAGATTGGATTCCCTGGGCATTTAGTTATGGGTTTGAAAACATGGTGCAACTTTAAAAAAAAAATTGTGACTAAAACGCACATTGTAATGACTTCAAAATTCATATGCAGACTCTACGATGCTTCTAAAACCTATAATTAAATTTTGAGAATTTTCTAAGATGTCTAAATACAGTTTCAAAAATGATTTTTAAAATGCGACACAAAATGACACATAAGTTTACAGAGTGCATAACTTCCGAACCACTTAACATTTTAATATGAAACCAAAGCCAAAACTTTTATAACATTTTCAAATAAAACATATTGATATTTCAGCTTAATTAGAAATCATTTGACAGACCTAAAACACAAGGAAAAATAGGGATGCAACTTGACATTCGTAATCTACACAATGTCTAGGAATTTTTCATATTTATTAGAATTATTTTTACAGGGGTTAAGTATTTTTCCAAGGCACCTGAATCTAATCTGCCACAGATTTGCCACACGAAATTGCAGAGGTCATAACTCACAAACCACACAACATTTTTAAGAAATTCCAAATCCCATATGTTTCTAACTCCTCATAGTTAATCATATCCAAAAATGAGCACAATCCACATTCTTTAACCCTGTCTGCCGTATCCGGACAGCGGGCGTAGAAAACAGGAATTCACACCTTGTTACTAAAACTATTCCTCAACTCATATTAGGTAATTTCATAGTCATGGGAGCTCCAAAAACATATTAGCACAACATATCATCAACCAAAAGGATAGTAGCATGGTTCATTCCTTTTCAAACAAGGTTGTAAAATTCGCTAGGCGCTCGGGTAGAGCCTAGCGCCTAAGCGGTCTATGCGGGTGATACGGTGCAAAATGTGCAGCAAAGTGCAAGTGTACACTGTCAAGTAGTATCTAGGAGTAATCTAGAGTCGAATCCCACAGGGAATGTCTTATGTGTAGAATCGTACACACATTAACATGCAACAGGGGTTTAAACAATTGGTTTTGGAGATAGTTCTACTGCAGAAATAGTAAATTAGCATAAGCAAAACAATAGCAATTGAATCAACAAAAGGTAGACAAACAGGCTGATAAGATTTCAGTTATAAAAACAACTCAGGTTGCTGACTCCCCATGTTGTGTAAGATGTTGTAGCATTGATCCTATCATGCTCTAGTGCTGAACCACATATGTAATCTAACAACTTTTCCAAGCCATAGATGTTGCTAAGATAATCATCTATCCACATATTCCTATGCCAAACAGAAGAATATCCAGCTCAAAGTAAGACAGGTTCATTAATCACACTAATTCCACACATTTTCCAATGGCTAGAATTAGTATAAAATAGGGCTCTCTCCTAAACATACTTTTCCAAGCATGAGCATAAATGTATCTTAGCTAAGTTGGCCGACAGAGCAAGATAAGATTGATAAACACCCAGATCTGATAGATTAGCAAAGGATCAATAAAACATTGCAATAAGCTTAAGCAAAGAAGTCAACAACCCAAGTCTCAAAGGTTTAGCTCATAGCTAAAACTAAACAGTAAAAGACTAAATATTCTTCACAAATAAACATAATAACAAAGTTTAGACAGCTGAAATGTTGATAGAGGTTGCCACTAGGATGAATTCCTTCAATCCTAGAGAAATTGTCCTCAGGATTCCTCCTTCGGCCAATACCCAGCTCTCTCCACTGCCTCTCAACTCTCCTCTCTGTAATCTCTGTATTTTTGTCTATCTTTCCCCTTTCTCTGAAGGTGTGCACTTTCTGCCCCTTTTATATGCGGCTGCTCCTCCAAAAATGGTTATTAGGTTTCCCAAATTAGATGCAATTTTCCATAAATGACCCTCAGTGATGTGGCATCTTAGTCAGCAGCTTTAGTTCCCCCAGCTCAGCTCAGCATTAAGTTGTCCATGTCAGCAGTGAACAGGTGGCCTATTTGAGCTGCTCCTTTCTCTCTCCCCGACTTTCTCTTTCTACTCTGGTATCCATGCTGACTTCATGTTGCAGCATCTTCACTCGGCATGTTCACATTCTTTTGGAATTTATACTTGATGTTTTTCCTGCATTATTTTATACTAAACTAGACACAAAAAAGTTAATTTGGAACAACTATTCCTCTAAACACCAATCATGCATAAACATGCTTATTTAAATCTAAACTGGACTTAAACAAGACTCAAAGGACTCGAATTTATTAATTTAAAGACATAAATATAACTCTCATGAGAGAGTTATCAGCGGGGCCTAGACAATTTCTATGCGGAGTCTAGACGGTTCATCTATTTTTACATGTTTATTTTTACTTCTAACATTAGCTTTGATTTTCTATTTAAAAAATCACATAGATAAACTATTGTAGTGTAGTCCACCAGAAAAGATGCTTGATTAATGGTTTATATTTAATCTTATCCCACATCAGTTAAAAACTGAACTCTAAGAAAGAAAATTAATTATAAAAGAGGTACTAGAATCCCATATCGACAATGAAATAAAAACAAGCACAATCAGCTAGCTATAAAACAGGATGCATACTAATAGCTCTATCAATTAAATTTAAGGTGGTTGGGTCCATAATTACTAGCACATAACCCGAGCCATAGTTGCATTTTTCATCATTTAGGATTGCAACCGCCTAGACTGCCGCACAGGTGGTTTTTGGCATGGCCAGGCCCCGCAGAGCGCTTTTACGGCATGTATGTGGGCGCCTGGACCGCATTTTGCAACATAGTTTTCAAACAACAACTCAACAAAAATTACATCTCTATCGTACATGCAATTTCATATTCGTGTTTAGGAGATTAGAAGAGGTAGGAAAGATCCTACTTGAGAGGGGAAGATTTCAGATTTTGACTTGTGTTCCCAAAGTTCGAAAGTTAGGTCCTCCCGCTCGATTCTCCGACTCTTCTAGTTCCTATTCCGCAGCAGCTCTTAGTTCTCCTTTCAAATTCCTCTTTTTCTTCCAATTTCGCAGCTAGGTCGAATTTTGAATGTGAGAAATTGATAGGGCTTCTGGTATCAAAACGAAGAGGAATGTGAGGGGATTTCGAATATGTGGTTATTGAGGCTATTCGGGCGATTTGGGTTGGGGTATGGGTAGAGAGAAGGGTTGCACCTTCAATGGTGTTTTGGAGAAGAGAAGTGTCGAAGAGGGAAGGGGAGGGAGAGAGAGAGAGTCGAAAGAGGGAGGGAGGGAGGGAGGGAGGGAGGGAGGGAGAGAGAGAGAGAGAGAGAGAGAGAGAGAAAGAAATGAAAGGAAAAAAGAATTTTGTGAAATAAAATAGGGTTTAGGAGATTTTATTTTAATTATTTTGGTGTTTACTAAATTAGCCTTACTTAAAATTTTAAACAACCCTCAAGAAAATCTAGGATGGTAATTTCCCTTTTTACTCTTTATTTTAGTTATACTCTTTTATTTAATTGTTTCCTACTTTGGGTTGTAAATCTCAATTTAATTAAATCCATCCATTCCACAATAATCAATTCAATTTAAAATGATTTTGAGTCCAAATAATCATGGGGACAAAAAATAATAATATTGGAGCCAAGAAATTCATTTCGGTATTTTCCATCGGAATTAATTCATCGATGATTGGTTCAAACAATCTCACACATATACATATTTCCATAATCCTTCCCAAATAAATAATTACCACAATTGATAATTTGGATCCCAATATAATATTTAAATAACTAAACGATCGGAAATAGTGAGAAGACTATTTAATTCCCTTCTCGATAAATCATTTGTAATCGCATGCAATTTAATTAATAATCGCGAGAGAAATCCTAATGGCTCACTTGAGATAATAGTAATTAATTAAATAGGATATCTTTTTTTTGTCTTTGCTATCGAGATTTATTTTTGTCAAAAGGGGTCGGATTTTTGTGGGGCGTTACAAGTAAGGTGAGAGGTAATTCTTCATTTGATTTTTGTTATTGTTTTTAGGATTCGTATATAATGTTTATATTTAATGAATTTTGTCAAATTTCTTAGTCGCATGGTTTTAGATTTTGTGTGCGTAGTTTACTGATTTTAATGAATGGTTTTAGATTTCCTTGCAAGTTATGTTGTTTGAATTTTTTTAGTTTTAATTAGTTTATTTGAATTTGTTAATTTTTCAATCATAGTTTCAATAACTAAACACCATGCAATATGTATATTTTACACAATGTAAAAAAAATTATGCTTTAGATATATTGACTAACTAATTGAATAGTTTAATATATATATATATATATAGAGTTGTGTTCAAATCCGAACTAAATGTTGTGAATGAACTATGAACTTTTCATTGTTGTGTGTTTAATTGATCATTGTAGTTTATATGATAGTTCATTATAGTACTTAATTATGATACTTCATTGTTGTGTGTGTAATTGATTATTGTAGTGTATATGATACTGTAATGAGATATTATACATAGAATAATGATCAATTACACACACAACAATGAAAGTTCATAGTTCATTCAGGAATATGAGTTCAGCCTAGAATGCACTATGGTGGAAACTACCTCTTAGATGTGAAATAAGACTTGATCTTAACCTTTGATTAATAATATCAACGTGCCAGATTTATTTTTGAAACTGAAAAAATTTGGTGCAATAAAAGAACAAAAAAGTTGCATAAAAGGGTTACATGGTAAATTTGCAGCTCCCCATATCTTACCCATGATTTAATTTGCTAAAATTTCGGAACAGTTTTAAATTAAATATGGGACGAGATCCAGAATTTATGGAGCGGTTATCTTGAATAATTTTATCGAGTTCGCTGCAGTATTAACACATAAAAGTTGCAATATTAAGAGGAAGAAGTTGCATTACGTGATTTTTTAAAATCAAAATTATATATGCACGATTTTTCACCCCTAGTTTTGTGGAATTTGATTTCTAAAATACGTCATTTCAAAATTAAATTATATTTGCTTCCTAATTTAATGGGATTGGTTATCTGAATTATTGTATTTCAAAATTAATTTCATTTTCTTCAGAATTTTCTAAAAAATTACAGTATTTGGATTTGTTGCATAATTTAGAGAAAAAAATTGCATTTTTAAGAAGTCAAAGTTGCATATGTAGTTATTTTGTTTTGTAATTAAAATAATATTTACACGATTTCCCCCTGATTTCGTGGAATTTGATTCCTAAAATAATATATTTCAAAATTAGCTAATATTTACTTCCTAATTTTATGGGATTGGATCATTAAAATTTTGAATTTCAAATCAATTTTTATGTTCTTTGGGATTTCAAATATTAAGTGATTTTAAAAGATCATAAATAAAATTCAACTTGTTATCAATAAAAAATTGCATTTTTTATACAATTTAGTTGTAGTGAATGATATAATTATTTGCAATAATTTAATATCTTATTCACGGATCCATACAATTACACAAAAAAAAAGTCAATTTAAAATTTTTAAAAGTAAATTACTATCATTGCTATTATTATGAAAATCATGTGCAGTATTACAAACATAATTACTGCATATTTCCTGACAGCAACATCTTTACTAAAGACAAGAAAAAAACAAAAATATCACGCGACAAATACAAGCAGTAATAATAAAAAATTGCAATAAATATGTTCTATTTATGCATGTTTACAGGCGGAATAACTGCATATTTTCTAATGAAAATATACACTAAAATTTCGAATTCAACAAAGAAATCAGAAATTCGAATTCAACCTAGAAATCAGAAATTTCAAGACTCAATTCGAACAGTAACATCAATTAATTGATTTTCCAAATTTCGCAGACAATAATTTGGCCAAATCCAGATTTCAATCGACCAATAGTCGAAAAGCCCCAAACCGCACAAAATTCAGGACAGACTTGAAGTTAACGTTGATCGCACGGGCTAACAACAGATATTTCCAGAATTAATTCAAAAGAAATTTGAAAATTTCCACCTCGTACAAAACGTAGATCGCCCAAACTGAGAAAATCCCCACAGTGTGGCGCGCTCACAGCAGGTGGTGGAGGGTGAAATCCGGTGGAACCAGACTCACGGTGGTGGAGAAGAAGGAGTTTTCTTGAATTTCTTGGAAAAAATTGGAGGGGAGAGAAGAAGAAGAAGAAGAAGGGAGAATGGAAGGCATCGACTGAAAAGAATTAAGGAAGAGAAAGATTTGATAAAATAAATTGAGAGAAAATCATGCAAATAGTTATGGTATGAAATAATTAAAAGTTATAATACCCATAATACCCTAAAATATTAATAAAAAATGTAATCAATTAAATAAGAAATTAAATCCGGACCGTTAATAATTAAATATGGATGGATTAGATTAGTTCTCATCTCACATCTGGGAGGTGGTTCACATATGATTACTCCTCTATATATATATATATATCCATTCAAGTGCTAAAATTAAAGTTTGTGCTAAATAGGAATGAATCTCAGCCATTGAATTGATAGCATCAATGGTTGAGATTAAAGCATCGAAGATTAAAAAATTAAGCATAATTCTCGTTCGTGCTTATTTGCTTTATAAATCATGCTTAATTCGATTAAGCATGATTTATGAAGCAAAGAAGCATAAAATCTGGAAAAATGTTTTAATCTCAACCATTATTTTTTGAGATGAAAGGTGTAGATTCATTCCTATTTAGTACAAACTAACTTTTAGCATGAGATTCACTCCCTATATATATATATATATATATATATATATATGGGAGTGATCATATGAGAACCAGCCTTACCATGTGAAAATAAGAACTAATCTCATCCGTCTAAAACATGAAATCAACTGCTCAGATTTATTTTCGTCCGATATGCATTATTGTTTGTATTAATGTGCATTGTTGTAAAATGAGGGGTAATTTTGTACTTACATGAATTCAAATCTTTTTACAATCTTAATTTAAATCTTGCGATCTTTCTTTCCTTTGCGATTTGCGATCTTCATTCCTTCTGCCATTATATATTTTCTTCATTCTTTCTCTCTGTGAAAATCTGCTCGCCATCATCTGCGTTCGTCATTGTTTGCGTTCATATCGTCTGCGTTCGTCATCGTCGTCGGCGAGTTATGGATCCTTTTAAAGGTAAGAATTTATAATTTCCATCTGTTACGTAATAAAATCAATTTTGTTTGTGATATGATGTTCGATCATTAGTTATCATATTACGGTGATAGAATCGAAGATTTATTGTATGGGTTACTGATGATTTGTTTCAAGATATTGAATTAGGTTTCGTAGATTGCTGTTTATGGTTTGGTTTTTTCACTCTTAATTGTTTCATTTGAAGATATATCTTTATGAATTGCATTATATATTTGTTGTACTTATGTTATATCTGAAAGAGTGATTATTAGTTTACGTACTTTTCAAATTTGTTTTATATCTGCATTATATAATGTTATGGCTTGCATTATTTTTTTGTAATAGTTGCATTATATGTGAGTCAGTTATAATTAGTTTACGGAGGTTCTGTTCCGTTATGAGAATTCGTTATATAGTGTAAATACATGCATTATATAGTTATGAATCTTGCATTATATGTTATAAGTTTTAAATTTAATTCATGATTTTTTTTTGTACAGATTCGTTTGTTTCAAAGTTTGATAACACAGCATCAAGCAGATGCAGAGGATAGTTGATGTGGTGTGCCTTGTTGTCAATGGTGGGATTGTTGAGATCTTGGAGGCTCACCATCTCTCACAAACTAAGCATCTCTTGGCCAAAGCCTTCCTTGATCTCAGCTTACTCTTTACATCAACTCTATACATATAATGATAGTATTTGTGGTATATAACTATGTAATGCAGGTCTATGCTTTGTTTGATGAAACCTAATGCTTTGAATTATTACACATGTTAGTAATATTTGTGTATTCGTGTGAAATTAGAGGGATAATATATAATGATAGTATCTTCTCTATATAATGATAGTTTGTGAACTCTATAATGCATGTACGTTGTATGTGTATTAAGGAGGTTATAATTCAAGGGCGGATTTTAATTATAAGCGAAAAAACTAAATTGCCCAATAATGTAGGTTTTTTGAGAAAAAATGATCGCCTTTTTTTTATGAGATCTGGACCGTTTATTTAGCGAGATCTATGATTGTGATTGGTTCTTATTTCTTATGGTAAGAGAGGTTCTCACTGGATCGAATCTCTATATATATATATATATATATATATAGGGGAGCGATCATATGAGAACGCCCCTTACCATGTGAAAATAAGAACTAATCCCGGTCATCCAATTGGTGATCCAACGCTCAAGACTAAATGAATCCCGTCTGCATTATAGTGTAGTGAAACATGCATTAAAGGGTAAATTGTAATATTTTTTCTCTCTCCTCTAAAATCATCCTAAATCTATAAATGATCATATCACCTTCGATTTATATTATTTTTTAATGTATCATATATCAAATTAAAGGAAATTTAATTATATTTCAAACGAAATCCCTATTGCATATGTTTCGATTTAAAAAATTATTGTAAAAAATAAAAATTAGTGATTATATGCATAATTCTCGTAACAGTACACGAATTTTTATATAATGAATGGAGTTGCACTATATAATGCATGAAGTTATATTATATTGTGCAGAACATGATAGATAAAATGCAATAACTTTTTTTCTGCAAGATCAAAAAAAATTTAAAATTCATTATCTTTGCATATTGTAGATAATATCATATTTGTTATAAAAGTTGATCATATATTACTTGTTTTTAATTATGTATTTTTTTGTTATATTATATAAATGTATATTACTATATTATATAATGCATGTTTGTTAGGTACATAATGAATGTTTGCTAGGTATATAATGCATGTCGAGGTCAATATAATGCATGAAGTTATATAATGAATACAATAGCAAAATATAATGCTTGAAATTATAGTACATAATGCAAAATATGATAGATAAAATGCAATATTTTTTCAGCGAAATCATCATTCATCATTATATTTGCACTTGTTATTTATTATATAGTAATAACATATGCATTATAATGAAAGTAATATAATTTTCTCTAAAATAAAAGTAGTATCATGTATAATATGCATAATTCTCGTAACAGTACACGAATTCTTATATAATGAATGCAGTTGCACAATATAATGCATGAAGTTATAGTATATAATGCAGAATATGATAGATAAAATGCAACATGCTTATTTCAACGAAATCATCATTCATCATTATATTTGCACTTGTTATTATATAGCAATAACATATGCATTATAATGAAGGTAATATAATTTTTCTCTAAAATAAAAGTAATATTATATATAATAGAGGAAGTAATGTCATATAATGATAGTAATATTGTTCTAAAATAAGAGTAATACCATGTTATAATGCAGGAAGATGTTTGTTAAGTATATAATGAATGTTAGGCATATAATGCATGTTTCCTAGGTATATAATGCATGTTTCTTATGCATATAATGCATGTCGAGATAGAATAAGCAAACAAAATCTTAAATAAGTACAAAATGACAAAAATACCCTATAATGCAGGTATTTTGAGATAAAATGACCGAAAATTTTAGTAAAATCCTGAGCGTTCATTCATTAAAATCAATGACGAGGATTGGTTCTTATTTCTTATGGTAAGAGTGGTTCTCACTGGATCGCATCCCTATACATAATAGGAATGAATCTACACCATTCATCTTAAAAAATCAATGGTTGAGATTAAAACTTTATACCAGATTTCATGCTTTTTTGGTTTATTAATCATGCTTAATAGAATTAAGCATGATTTATAAAACAATTAAGCACGAACGAGAATTATGCATAATTTTTCAATATTTGATATTTTAATCTCAACCATTGATGCTATCAATCTAATGGCTGAGATTCTTCCTATTTAACACAAACTTTAATTTTAGCACTTGAGCATATATATATATATATATATATATAGAGTAGTGATCATATGAGAATAGTTTTTAGTATGAGAAATGAGAATAAATCTCGGCCTTTGATTTTGTGATTTCAACGCTCATGATCTATTTCACTCCGTGTGAAGTTTTCCTCGATTATCCTGCAGTTTTGCAAAATTAAGGTTATTTTTGTAATCTTAGCTTTTTTTAAAATATAAAATAGTATCTCATCAGATTTTTTACTCCTTTCTTCGCGCGATTTGATTTCTTCTTCCTTCTTTGTTCGATTTGATTTATATTTCTTCTGTCGATCATATTTTTTTTCTTTTTTTCTGGATTTTGCATTCGTGTTCGGTCTCGACTTTGTTAATTGTGC
>JAPKLW010000571.1:343421-378107 GCA_026898455.1 Plectranthus barbatus | reverse complement strand
TTACAGCCTTTGCTTCACTTCGTGTTATCTGTTTTCAGTTATATTCAAATGCTCGTATTATTTTTCGAACTTCACTTATAAATGCACTGGTTTTTCTGTGAATCATGCCTAAATGTACTAGCTTTCCTCGAGCCCATCTCGATGCATTATCTCTTACATTTGTTTCGATTAATTACTGACTTGAGCGTCGGAGGGGTGATGCTTCGGCATCGCCCAATCTCTCACGATTCTTTTCGCAGAAACATTAAAGAAAGACAGCAAGGCAACAAGCCAAACTCAAATCACGCATACAAGATTCGGCATTCAATAGCAAGACAATCATTTAAGGCAAGCAGAAAAAAAAAGATAATCCATTCACAAGTGCGGGAAATTAAAACGTTTGCAGGAAAAATATATAATGAACGATGTTCCTGGTTGTTAGCCTTGACGGTCAGCTGGAGTTGCAGTTGTGCATTTATTTATTAGCAGAAAGAATACACACATTCTTTTTCCGACATGCTGATAGTTTGAACTACCTTAACCTTCAGTTTTTTTCTCAAATGCAATTTTATGTATTGCCTGATTTCTTTCTATATTCATCTGACAAGAGAAACTACACAACTCTAATTTACATATGTAATAATTACAGTGATCAACGGTCTTCACGTCTAACAGCATTTGGATCAGACATCATATCCATCATCATCTTTTCAGGCGAATCTTCCCAGTTCCCAAATGTCTTCAAGTCAACCTGCAATACATTATCAATTACAATGAAATCTAATCTCCAACCACATTAATTGGATGGGATGCTTACCTTGCGCCTTATCCTGCTCCTTCCCCTCCTCTTCCGGCTCGAGCTCATCCAAGATGCTGAGATCAAGGTTCGGGAACTTTCGAGCAATCCTTTCCCGGACCTCGCTTTCAACCTGCTCGGAGAGGGTCTAAAAGAAGGTTAGACAGGTACATCAAGTTCGAGTCATCGATAATTTAAGGGAGGCGTACCTCGTACGTCTCGGCGAAGTGGGGGGAGGCAATGAGGGCCTCGAAGTCTAAACCTTCTCCGGTCTGCATGAGGGCGATTCGCCCCTCATACTTCTCCACCTCAGCTAAGTAGCTCTCGTGTTGAGCCTTTAGCCGGGCATCGAGAGAGATGAGCTGGTCGTTCCTCAATTTTAGATCGGCGATCAGCCTCGCCGAATCCGCCTTGGCAGCCGAGAGGGCCCTCCGGACATCTTCGAGTTCGGCCACTGCCGCATCCTCTTCCCTCTTCGCCGTCGCAGCCCTCGCCTCGGCCTCTGCCACCCGATCATCCGCCGTGCTGAGCTTCTCGTGGATCGAGTCGACATACTTCTTCAGGGAGTCGCGCTCCTTGCGAAGCGCGTAAATCTCCCCGACGCAGTTGTCACCAAAAATGTCGAGCTCTCGACGGACGGCGTCGAGCTCCACCTGTGCCTGTAAATAACTATAGAAGTTAGAAAGGACCACCGTAGCGACAAGTGCAAGAATATAGAACATTACTCGAACCTGAAGCTGAAGAAGCTGGTATTGCGCCAGCCGCGCATGGGCGGTCCTGGCCTGATCCACACCCGCAGGGTTCGTAAGGATCTGCCGGGCGCGGACCAAGAAAGAATCCACGACCGGGTCTGGGGGATTCGCCGCAGGGACCACGACCTTGTCGGGGTTCTCGTGCCTCGGCCCGTGGTCCCCCGAACGATGGCGGCTACGGCGGTCGGACTCCTCCGACCTCTTCTCCTTCCGCCTTTCCCGGTCACCGGTCTTAGGCGGGGCCTCCTGGTGGGAAGTCCCGGTCAGCGCCACCTCCTGGGGCTTGAAAGGCGGTGGAGGTAGAGGCGGCGGAGGCGGCGGCTTCTCAATCTCCGTGCGCTTCGGAGGTCGGCGACGGGACTCCTCCTCCTCCCTCGCCCTCTTCTTATCCCGAAGAGCAGCGGCGACGCAGTCAGCAGGGACCTGAGGGCGACGACGGGTCATCTCCGCCGAAAGTGCGTACAACTCCCCCTTCGCGGAGAGATATGTGGTCGAGGTAACAAAACGCCCGTTCTGGACCACTGGCCACTCCCTATCGCCCACCGTGATGTCGTAAGCACGGTCTACTCTGGCCTGCTCCTCCTGAGTAAGCTCCGGACGAGGGTGATCTGCAAACAAAAGTTGCTATCAGATAAAGTCGAAGAAAGAGGTAATGCCAGTCCGCAGGGAACCAGGAACCCACGAATAGGGACACCGCCGTGTCAAATGAACTCGGGATACTCCTCATTCATCCTAAGGTAGAAGAAACTCGTCCACCAGCCTGGGGAGTTCGACGGAGGTTTCTTAATCAGTGTGGAATATCCAGTGGACCACCGGGTAAAGTAGTAGTAGTGTTTGTCAGCACACTGGTTGAAGCGGTACATGTAGTGCCACTCTCGAACCGACGGGCATCCTAACCCTAGATCCATCCACATCAACAACACCCCGACCAGATGGCACCAGCAGTTCGGTGCGAGCTGGAAGGGAGAAAGGTTGTAAGAAGCCAGCACCTCCGAGAAAAAGGGGTGCACCGGCAGCCCGACCCCATTCTCCAGCACTGCTGTATAAAAGGCCACGTGACCTGGGGGAGGGTCAAAGCAGCGGTTCGATTGACGTGGGATGCAAAACCGCACGTCCTTCATCGGGATTGTATCGGCAAGGGCTCGGACTGCTTCCCTGGTAACTGTAGACACAGCACCCAGCACCCGATGCGTGCGCCAGTCCTCCGGGAGGACGTAATCACCAACCACTTCGAGTTCCTTCGCCATCTCGTCGGATCCTTCGGTCTCGGCCGTCCGACCCGATCCGCCGGCCTTCCCACCGAAAGACATTCGCTCCAACCCTTGGAACGCATCGGCCAAAACCCTATCGTCATCAGAGCTTGAGTCAGAACTCAGCACCGCCCGACTCACACTTGGCCCAGCTTGCTCCGGTCCCTGAAATAGCAGGCTCCAGTCCGGCCCCACGAAATCTTGGGCATCCAGTGCCCTAGGCGGCGAAGGAGTAAAAGGGGGCGCCGAGCCCTCGCGCTCAGGGGATCCAAAATTCATTCTAAAAATCAGTACGTCATTTAAATAAACCTAAAAATACGAGAAAGGGAGCACGAGCCGCGATCAGCCCAAACTCCCCATCAAAAACCAAACCCACGGCGGAGCAAGGATCGCAAAAACCAGGGGAAAATGAAATACCGAAAATAAAGAAGAATGCCCAGAACTTTACCTGAAAATAGAAACAGAGAAGATCACTCGCCAAAGTCGCAGTCACAACGAATCACCAAATCGCGGTCGTCGGGGAACCAGAAATATATTCGCCGAAAATCGCAAGTATCGAGAGAAACAAGAAAGAGAAGAAGCTTTTGGGAAAAGTGAAGAGCACAGTTCCCAAACGACGGTTATTAACTCTAAAAGACCCTTCAACTTCTCCAAAACCGCACCCGGGCTTCGCGGTAATTACATAACTGCCACTGACCTTTTGCCGCCCAAATTTTAAACGCGTCAAGGGCAGCTCGCTAAAAGCAATTCGACAAAAGCAGTTTGCGAACAAACGCACCTCTAAAACATATCAAATAGCGTCGGTTTGACGCTAAAACCATCTGTGATGGACCAATACATCCGAACATACACATAAAGACCCCACAAATACGAGTCTAACTCATTAGGGGCTTACCAGGTGGCCAATAAATATTGAGGCAGAACCCGAACTGCCCAAAATGAACGATGCGGATTCGGGCCCGCAACGATGGCACCCGTAGCAGCTTTTATATGACTGCGCGGGCCAGGACCCCCACAGAGGAACCGGTCCTGGAAGCCCGGAGGCACCTAAAAGGTACTCCGAACAGACACCGAGCTATTCACCAAAATAGCTCGAAGGGCCACAACCTGGGAAACTTTTCTGTGCAACGGACCATTAACTTTCGACTCCACTGATCACTCCAGAAACTGATAAGTCGAGTCGAAGGGGCTATTGTTGGAGGTCCGGACCAGATCCGACCCGGCCCAAGCGTAGAAATCGAACTCATGCAGCGGTGGCCAACTGTCGACCTCAACACAAGGGGCTTTGGTTCAAAGTGAGCAGTTCGAAGTGAGCAGGACACCCGAACTACTTCTAAAAGCAGCTCGATTCGACCCTCCGACCGAGTAAACACAGGGGGAGTTCGGTGAGCCAGAACCCGAGATTATCTCAACCGCCCAACAGCCACTACGCGGGAAAATAGGAGCCACCATACCCACTACCTACCTACCACCCCGGCAGTTACAAGCTCAAGACGTGGCTGAGGGCGCGAAATCCTAGGGTTTCAGCATCTCTATAAATATATCCAAGTATTCGCGGCAGCGGGCACTGATGAGAGAGGCTAGCTCATAATATACTTTCATTAGTTGTTATTCATCTCTTCTTGAACGGCGGTTGTTAGATTCTTTGTCCATTGATAGCTAGTCTTTTATTCTCTTCGCAAATTGTAATACGCCGTCATTCATCCTGTAAAAGTTTTCGTTATATATTCTAGTTCTCAGGGCTCCGACTCCCTACAGAAATCGAACCTCAACAATCACTACTCTATATATATATATATATATATATATATTATTTATTTTTATTGAAAAAAATTATAAAATATGAAAATAAATATAATACATATATAATTTTTAAATAAAAAAATGTATATTTATATATGTTGGGGTCAAAATTAGCGGTCCAATTAAGAGGCCCGAAAGTACTGCCTATATATATATCCCGCAGAAAGGTCAGGCACAAGGTCCAGCAAGTAAGCCTAGAATAGATTAATGGTTCGCTCAGGTCAGTCCGAAGCGAAACGGACTACAAGTTGTTCGAATGCAGCTCAGATGAAAAGGGAGTTCGATTAAAGGGAAAATCAACACGATCAGTTTAAAACAACGGTAAAAAGCACGCATATATTTGGTGTAATAAATACAAATAAGAGCGAAGAGCGGATCTTGCGGAAACTGAAGCTTGGGCGTGTCAAAGGCTCAATAACTGTCAATTAATGCAGGGCGGGAAGTTCGGAGCCGTTATTTCGGAGCCCTATAAATATTTCGTGAAGGCAGATTTGAAGGGCTAATGAGGGCATTGCAGAGAAAACAATATATCACATAAATTGTGCATCTATCTATAGAATTTCCTTGGTTCTTGTAGCTCGACACAGTTCGAACAGTGGAAGAACTGTGTTTCGTTCTGTATTTGTATTTGTTATTCCCATTCTGTTTACAGCAATTTATTTCTTTAATTCTGCCATTTTATTTTGTGATTAATTAAATTGTTCTTGGGCCTCTTTTTTAATTGCACAAAAACACCCGCAACAATTTGGCGCTCACCGTGGGGCCTAAGAACGATATTGTACTAACCTCATTTTGTAGAGAATGGGAGAAGGCGGAAATAATGCCAATCTTATCGAACTGGTCACCGATGGGACCACACCACCCCCTGGGGCTGGAAGAGGAGCGAGTCAAGGGTGAAGGGCCAATCCGGCTGCAGGTCGGGGAACCCCCACTGGAGCAGGACGCGGACAACCAGTAGTAGTAGGGCGCGGAGCGGGTCAACATCGCAACCGCAGCGAAACCCTGAATGACATCCGGTGGAATTTCAACGTAACCCCGCTCAGCGAACTATCATTTCCACCACTGTCGCCTTCGTTAATGCAAGACTCGTATGTGGCGCAACTGGTAAGCCAGGTTCAGGCGGCTAGCGACATCATGGAGAGGATGGGCGTGCAGGTGGATACCGTGTCCCAAAAATGCCAGCTCCTCGAGCAAGATAATCAATGGTTACAGCAGCGGCTCAATGCGCAACCAATAGTGGAAGAGCCGGGGAGCACTAGTCAAGGTCGGCCTGCTACGGCTAGAGACCTGAGGAACAAATTTAACCGGACTACAGAAGATGGAATCGAGCACGTAACACCGAGAACTCCCCCAAAAAATTGATGCGTGAACCCGAATATGCTGTGGATCCGGGTGCGGCGGGCAATGCAATATTGGCGCAAATGGAGAGAAGATTTGAACATCGCTTGAGTTACTTTGAGTCGTTGATCGCCAGGGTGCCGGGCCTCCCACCTCCGAAAATGACTATGCCTAGAGAAAGTTATGCGGAGTCACCATTCGCACCGGAGATCGCAGAGGCCGAACTCCCAGATCGGTTCACTCCCCCTACTTTCGTACTCTACGACGGTACTTCCGACCCAGAGAATCATGTAGCGGTGTACAAGCAGAAAATGTTTGTGCTAGAAATTCACAGTGCGCGGCGTGAGGCATGTATGTGTAAAAGCTTCGGCTCGAGCCTCACCGGACCCACCCTTCAGTGGTTCATCAACTTGCCGAAGGGATCGATCTCAACTTTCTTCGAATTGCACCAGCTCTTCCTCAGGCAGTACTCGAGTAGTAGAAAACTCGACAAGCACCCGGATGATCTGTACGCTATCCAAAAACTCGGGGAGCCGCTTAAAGCTTACCTATCGCGGTTTAACAAGTAGTTAGTGGCTGTGCCGAACTGTCCGAACAGCACAGCAGTGCGAGCGTTCACTAAAAGATTGGATGTTGATTTTGACCTCAACCGTGCTTGGGCACTAATCAAATGGGAAGAGGACGAGCCTTATCGGAAAGCACGACGTAGTGGGGGAAGGTCGGTGGCTCGAGACGACCAAATGCGCGTGCAACGGGACAGGCACCTTGGGCGGCCACATCCATACAGCCGCTTGTCAGGAAGCAAGCCGCTGCAGATTAACACCTTGAATTCCTATGTGCCAGAGTATACCCTATAAATCGAACCAGCAGATCTGGTGCATAACGTACTTCGGCAAATACCAGAAAAGGTCAGGTGGCCGCAAAAGATGAAGACCGATCCGACCTTGAGAGATCCTATAAAATTCTACGACTTCCACAACGACCAAGGGCACTGTAACACCCCCTTCTAGCCTTCCCAAAAAGAGGCGAGTTACAGTCATGGGTTTTCCAAATCACACATAATAACGGTAGTTAATTTAGAAATTTAAAGCAGATTTCCATAAAATAGAAGTAAATGTTTTGAAATATTTACAATCGGGAAGGAAAAGTCAAAAGTTCAGAGTAGTGCAACGTGTGTGTTGAGCATGGTGTGATATGCATATGAGGATGCATATCACAGAACCTTTTCAAAATCTGTACAAGTGGCTCCGTCTTAACACCCTGCACCTTTACATCCGCTGCGGTCAACCTGCACGTTTTAGAAGCAGAGTCCGAGTGCGAAGTCTGCCAACTCTCCTTTTGGTGCTCCGGGGGATGCCTAAATGGAGGAGGTGGAGTAGGAGGATGCTGAGATGAAGTTGGAGCTCGCCTTTTGGGGGGATTTTCCTCTCGGCGTTTCGCCTCCACCTCTTTGTGGGCTCTCTTCTTCTCACGAAGGGCTTAGGCGACCTGCTCGGCAGGAATTCCTCGGCTCCTCATATTTTCGGGAAGCTCGAAAAGTTGGCTATTGTGGTCGAGGTAGTGATGGGCAGTGACGAACTTGCCGAACTGCAACTTTGGCCAGTCACGATCGCTGACGCTCGCGTCGTACGCTTGATCGACCCATGTTTGTTCGGCATTAGTGAGCAGAGTCTACTCTCGAACTACACAAGAGGATAAAATAGTTAGCATGTAAATAAAGCTCGTAAATAATAAACAGTAACCCACTTATTGGCACTCCGTCGTGTCTGAGGAACTCGGGGTTGACTGGATCGAGCTTCAGGTAGAAAAAGGAATTCCACCAGTTCGGGGAATTGGTAGGAGGTTTCTGTACTAAAGGTGACCTCCCCGAGGACCACCGGGTGAAATAATAGTAGTGCTTGTCCCGACACTGGTTCATCTTATACATGTGGTGCCACTCTCGGACTGTAGGGAAGCTAAGACTTAGGTCCATCCAAACCAAAAAGACCCCAACGAGGTGGCACCAGCTGTTCGGGGCTAGTTGAAAGGGGGAGATGTTATAAGAAGCTAGTACTTCACTGAAAAATGGGTGAATAGGGAGACCAACTCCATTCTCCATGGCAGAAGTGTAAAAAGTTGTGTATCTGGCCGGGGGGTCGAAACAACGCCGTTCGGGTCTGGTGCGAATGTAGACGATGACGAGGCAGGGAACGACATCGGCTAATGCTAGCATCTTCTCTCTAGTGATCGAAGAAGTAAACCCAAGAACTCTATGGGACTCCCATCCTTTGGGAAGAACCCATCGACCCACTATCTGTGGCTCGCGAGGTACCACCACCTTGCGGCCAGATCCACTGGCCTCTTCGACCTCTCCTACCGTGCGACCTGATCCACTGGCTTCCCCGGTGCCCAGAGCATGTTCGAGGCGGCAGAAAGTTTCCGCAATGGGCCTCTCATCCTCAAAATCTGATGAGGAGGCTTCTTCAGAAGATTCGTCCAAGATTATTTTCTTTTTTCCCGAAGATTTGGGAATTACTGGCTCCTGGAGAGGCAGGTTCCAATCGGGTTGAACATTGGAAGGAGTGATTGGGTCTCTTTCGGGAGATGGGGTAAAAGGCAGTGTCGGAATATAGTCATCGGAACCATGACCGGAGGGGTTTTGAAAATCGGGATTCGAAATGCTTAAAGAAAAGGGGCAAGAACCTAAATGGATAAAACAAAGGGATGAAAGATGATAAATCAGACCAAAGGGCGGATACCTAAATTTGCGACAAAAACCATAATCGAAAAATCCCCACACCACGGACGAAAGTGAACCAGAAAAGAAGTAAAAGAAGAAATCAAATACCTTATTCAATCGTTCGTCGGAGGGGAAGACAGCTGAAGATGGAAGACCAAAGGATGCTCTTGAAATCGCCGGAAAAATGAAGAGAGGATGTGTAGGGAACTGAGATCAACAGTTCCCGAGAGAATGCAATTAAAAAGGGTGCGACCGCTCATCTGCCTGTAATTGACCCCGTCAACGCGGTAATTACGTGATTACCATAAGCAGTTGGGTGAGAAAATTCAAATTAGTTCGATTTATCGAACTCCACGAGAGCACGACCAAGTCAAAACCACAAGTAGTTCGATTAGAACATAAATCAACTTATCTTGAAAAATCTCATGAAATGATAAACCAGATGGCTAACAAGAGACAGTACCCGAGCTGTCCACATAAATATGCTGTGGTTTTGGGCCTACAGCCTTCGGCATTCATCACGACTTTACGGAGAAGTACAAATTAAAAGGGTCACCCATAGAGGAACTGACTCTTTGAGCCGAGAAGATGCTCAAAGTCACTTCATAAAACATTCTGAACTCGTTTGAAAGGGTTCGAAGAGCCAAACATCTGGGAATCAAGCCTAACAAATTATTCGACTTACCAAGCTTCTATGAAAGTAGCTCGCTAAGTTGAAGGGGCTATTGTTGGGGTCAAAATAAGCGGTTCAATTAAGAGGCCCGAAAGTGCGGCCCATATATATATCCTGCAGAAAGGTCAGGCACAAGGTCCGGCAAGTAAGCCTAGAATAGATGAATGGTTCGCTCAGGTCAGTCCAAAGCGAAACAGACTACAGGTAGTTCGAATGCAGCTCAGATGAAAAAGGAGTTCGATTAAAGGGAAAATTGACACGATCAGTTCGAAAGAATAGTAAAAAGCACGCATATATTTGGGGTAATAAATACAAATAAGAGCGAAGAGCGCATCTTGTGGAAACTGAAGCCTGGGCACGTCAAAGGCTTAATAACTGTCAATTAAAGCAGGGCGGGAAGTTCGGAGCCGTTATTTCGGAGCCCTGTAAATATTCCGTGAAGGCAGATTTGAAAGGCTAATCACGACATTGCAGAGAAAACAATATATCACATAAATTGTGCATCTATCTATAGAATTTCCTTGGTTCTTGTATCTTGACACAGTTCGAACAGTGAAAGAACTGTGTTTCGTTCTGTATTTGTACTAGATTGCAACCCGCGCGTTGCGCGGAATATATATAATAATATAATTATGTTATTAAATATATATTTTATTTTAGTTATATATTTGTTGACAAAAAATGAGTATCAAATTTTTTTGCAAGATGCACACATACACACACAAATAACTTTATTTAATGAAACATAAATACTTTCACTATGAAAATGTATTATGAGTATTGGAAACAATTACTCCATTAAAGAAAACTTAATGCGAAGAAAAGTATCAAATCCAATAACATTACATAATGGATTTTATTTTTCTAAATCTGAAGTTGATGAAATGTACCTACAATTGTAGTACATATCTATCTCATCAACATCTTTTCCTTTATTTTGATCTGCTATACTTTGCGAGAATCTGACAGATACTCTATCATTTCCTTTGTTGATATATTTGAATGGATACTTGATGGCTCAAGATTGGTTGCACCATTCGACGTTGATGTGACCATCATACTTAATCAATAAGTATTTGTTGTGAGGTACAATGTATGTATTATGTAAATATACATAATTTTTCTTAATTGTCCTACAATTGTCCCATCTTCGATAAATAGGATACCAATCATCATCAATTGTGGTGACCTGTGCATATCTCTTTGGAAAGTGTTTAACATACACAGAGAATTTCTTCTTGCAATACTACACTGTCCATGTATCATGAAATTAGATACTGCAATGTGATATTCTTGTTCCACATCTATATATGGTATTTCAGCTGAGATGATCTTATCAATATGTTCAGCTGAAGGGTATTTGTTCTCATTCGTCAGGAAAATTAATATATGTGTATGGGAAAATCCTCTCTTTTGAAATTCAATAGTGTATACCGTTGTATATAAAATAAGAAACAATATTTTTAGTAAGATATAAATTCTAAAGAATATAACGTATTTGTGTAGAAGAAATATTATGAATGCATGTTTAACTAAATTGAATAATAATTAATATATTAAATACCTGCAATAACTTTTCCAAAGATTTTGTTACGGTGCACATCCTTCATCAATTCATCTAATTTCATCTTGAAAACTCGGGTTACAATATCTGGCATGTCTTCTGCATTCAAGTTACGTTCATCTAAGAAACGTACTAATTCTGGCCATTTAGGATTGCATGTGAGAGTTATGAATAAATCTGGATATCCCGCCCCATTGACATATTGTCATTGCATCCTGATAAGTTTGAATCATATATATCGCCCCTCCTGTAAAGCTTGATGGCAATAGGACTCTCTTTCCCCTGGTGGATGAATCATTTACTCCACGTACAACAGCTTCTGTCAACTTATTGTATATATTACATCGCAATTTGCTTTAGTTGTGTCTAATGTAGCTCAATCTGGAAGACTCAATCATAGTATAGACATCCACAATAAATTGAAGGAATAATCTCCTTGAAGATAATACGTGGTTTGATCCTGATATACATTCGTGTAAACGATACGCAAAATACTCCATTTGACTTACTTTCTTCCTAGCACGAGAACTATCATTTCTCATCACTCATTGTGAAATATCTTCAGTATATCCATCCTCTCCATATAGAAATAAAATTAGATATTGAATGAATTATATCCATTAAATCTAAATAAATCAATGGGTGATTATCTCGATTGTGTTTTAGTTGTTGCTTGATTACTATGTTGATTGATTTTATATCAATCCTTGATTTATCTAGATCTAATGGATATGATTCATTCTTTTTACTCACAGGAAATTTTTTCTCACTTGATCCGCTATATATATATATATATATATATATATTAATTTTTTATCAAAAACTCTCTTTATCACTCTCAATTCATCGCCATATTTTCCTAACTAATTATTATAAAATCTTCTTTTATTATTGTATCATCATTTTTTTCTCATTCTATTTATATTTTCATATTTTTCTTCTCATTCTCATATATATTCTTACCCGTGTTTAAAATCAAATTTAGAACTTTTTATAATAAGTTAAAGTAGTGCGATACTTCTAAACGTTTGAATTTTATTACCAAAATATATTTATTATATTATCTAAAATATACATAAACTAAATTAATAAGCTTATTGTATTCTTACACTTTAAATTAAAATAATTTGATCAATTTTAGAATACATTCAAGTTGACATAGAATTTGAAGTTTTTTTAATGCAAATTTTAGATTGAAAATGAAACTACTCAACTCATCACGATTCATTCGAAGTGTTCTATCTAACGTCCTTGTTTATCTTTGTACACTTACTTCAACTAATTAAATCATTTGCTCTATTTATTTATCTCTCTACATTTGTCAATTTCATATTTTATAAACTTTTCTATCTAAGCGAACATATATTGATATAATTGTCTTACTTTTTCTTTAATCCTTTTAGCCTCTTACTTTCCATCTTTGTATCTAAATCACAAACGCCATTATATTAATATATGTTCGCTTATATAAACAAACTTAAGATGAAATATAGTCAAATGACTCAAACTTAACCATCCATTTTAAAATCATTTATTCTTAATTTATAATCAAACTTATTACTTCCTTAGTTAATAAAAAAATCTTTATAGAGAGGTTGATCATTAATAATTTTTGCAGGCATTTTGTATGTAAATTAATGGTCATGACTAGGGGTGTGCATAACCAACCGTGAACCAAAAAAACCGACAGAACCGGTCAGTTTCAGGCGGTTCAGGGCGGTGCAAATACAATGGTGGTCGGTTGACGGTTTGAAATAGTGAAAACCGATCAACTTCGGTTCGGCGATCGGTTTGGCTAATTTGAACCGCCAACACCGACCGAACCATATATTATAATATGTAATTAAAAATATATATATTATGTATTGTGTAATTTATGTTACATTTATATATTATATATTATTTAAAATATATATATTATGTTACAATTATTAATATATTATAACTGTAAAGATTCTAAACCTAAAATTGTGTTGATCGTGCGTGATCATCCACTCCTATATTCTATCGCTCAGTCGCCTCGCTCACGGCTCAACTCAATCTCCCTCTCGCATCTCCTCTTCGGCGAACCCGACGGACCGCACGCAGGCAGGCTGCCCGCACCCCCGCTCGGTGCTCACTCTCAGTCGGTCTCCCTCAGCCCCTCGCCCCTCAGCCAACCCCGCTGGACGGCCGCTCACGCACACGCAGTCACGCTCACACAGCGCCTCTGCCGGCCGGCGACTGCCACTCCGGCTCTGCGCAACTATTCTGCTGTCATGGTCAGACCTTCGTCCCCCTCGACATTGAGTCCTCGATCGAGTCCTCAGATTTCAGGTTTGTAGTAGTCTATGTTGGGATGTTTCTGAATTCTATTTGTTTTTGAATTTTGCATGTTCGATCAGTCCAAACTTCCAAAGTCTGTTTCTGAATTCTGTTTGTTTTCGAACTGTGGTTATGCATGTTAAATCAGTCGATTGTTTATAATTTTATTTTCCAAACTATGAATGTAGCCTCTATCTATGTTTGAATGCAACCTGTTTGTATTAAAATTGTGTATGAGTATGACTGTAAGATAGTGTTGCTATGTTGTACTTGTAGTTGTTGGGATGTCCGATTGTCCCTAATTGAATCTAAATGTTTGAATGAACTATGAAGCCTGTTTATATTCAAATTTTGATTTCTATACTTGCTTGTTGCATTTTTGTGTTGTAAATATGTCAGATTCAACAACAGAAAAGTTTAAGTCGGATTCGACTACAGAAAACTTCATAAAGGAACAAGAAGCTAAAATTGTTAGAAAAGAGGTTGGCAAACCGCCACTTCCTCGAAGAAAAACAAGGCATAGGTCTGAAGTGTGGGACCACTACACCGTAATTGAAGAAGATGGAGTAAAAAAGGCACAGTGCAATTACTGTCCAAAGAAGTATGTTTGTGATACTAAGAGGAATGGCACATCCACCTTGAATTTTCATATGAAGAGCTGCATTCATAGTCCACTAAGACAAGATTCCACGCAAACACAAATATTTGTGAAATCTACTGACAATAATGAGGCTGCGAACTTAACTAATTGGAAATTTGATCCTATTTTGGCTAGAAGAAAACTAGTGGAAATGATAATTAAAGATGAGTTATCATTTAGTATTGTGGATGGTGAAGGCTTCATAGAGTTTATCTGGGTTATATAACCTAAGTTTAAAATCCCCTCTCGTTGGAGTATATCTAGAGATGTGTATCAGTTGTTTTTAGATGAGAGGGTGAAGTTACGTGAGTATTTCAAGAAAACTGGTTGTACTGTTTGTTTGACTACTGATACATGGACATCCCAACAAAAGTCAAGTTACATTTGTGTTACTGCTCATTATGTTGATATTCATTGGAAATTAAATAAAAAGATTATCAGCTTTTGTCCTGTTGAGAGTCATAGGGGCGAGGACATGGGCAGACAAATTGATGGTATGTTGCGGGAATGGGGAATCGCTAGGGTTTTGGCAATTGTGGTTGATAATGCAAGTGCAAACGATACTTGCATTGATTATTTGAGGGGGACATTGACATCTCGAGGGTGTGATGTAGTGAAAGATCAACATCTACACATGAGATGTGCAGCTCATGTTGTGAACTTAATTGTTAATGATGGATTAAAAGTGATTAATCTTTCTATCAAAAAAGTTCGAGATGTTGTTAGGTATGTAAGGCATTCTCTTGCTAGACATACAAGGTTTAAAGAATGTTGTGTAGAGGAAAACATAGATAGTAAGAGTTTACTTTGTCTAGATGTGCCAACTAGATGGAACTCTACTTATCTAATGTTGAGCACAGCAGTTAAATTTGAAAAAGCATTTGAGCGCTATGAGATTGAAGATCCTCACTTTAGGATAAACTTGAATGCTGATAATGGAGTGCCTACATCTGCTAATTGGAATATTGCTATGAAGTTAAGTGATGTTTTACAAGTCTTTTATGATATCACATTGAAGGTTTCTGCTTCATTACATGTGACTTCCCATTTGCTTTTTCATGACATTGATACAATAGGGAATTTGTTGAGAGAGTGGGGTTCATTGACTGCTACTGAAGCACTCACTCACCCCTATTTGAAAGAAATGGGAGAAAAGATGCAATTGAAATTTAACAAGTACTGGGGGCATCTTAAGAACATGAACAAACTTATATATTTGATGGTTATTCTTGATCCGCGTTATAAGTTTAAGTTCATTGAGTTCTATTTAGAAGATGAGTATGGAGATGATGGTATAAGGTTGAAGTATGATTTGAAATTTGCTTTGAATGAGTTGTATGAGCATTATAGAGTGTTGAACCCTCAATTAGATACATCCATTCGTGAATCTCAAAGTGTGGCATCTACACCGGTTTCTTCTCAAGAACCTGCTTTGAAGAAACGTAGGTATGCTATTGCTGCTGATAGATTCAAGCAATTTCAAGAACAAACTGGTGAGAGTTTGATTAAGAATGACTTGGAAGTGTATCTCAGCGAAGAGAGATTGAGTGGTGAGAATAAGGATTTTGAAGTATTGAAGTGGTGGGATGTGCATAAATGTAGATTTTCAATCCTTTCACTACTTGCTCGAGATCTTATGGCTATGCCAATCTCTACTGTTTCTTCAGAATCAGCCTTTAGCACTGGAGGGAGAATACTTGACCCTTTTAGGAGCTCTTTAACTCCTAGAATTGTAGAAGGTCTTGTATGTGTGCAAAATTGGCTGAGAAGATCAAAAGAACCAAGCATTGAAGAAGATTTGGATAGCCTAGAGAAGCATGAAGAAGGTGTGTAATTTTTATTATTTTAATTACATGTATTTAATCTCGAATATATAATCATTTATTATTGATATTTCAATTTAGGTATTTCTATGATTGGCATGAAGGAGAGTGATGATAAAGGAAAAAGAAAGGAGAATTGACTAGACTTGACTCTTGAGTAAGGGTGACTACATTTGTATTATAGAATTTGCTTTTCTTTTTTTTTTTTGCATTTTTTACAGTTTACTTATTATTATTAATTGTTACTGTCTTGAAAGTTATATCATTTACTAATTGTTACATATTTCTTTTCTATAGGTACTTCAATGAAAGTGGTGGAAGAAGATCAAGAATGAAGATTGAACATTGTTGAATATTTGAATTTGATGTTATATTTAAACTTGTTTAGTTGGAAACTTTATTTTTGAAATACTTTGATTAATTGTCATGTTGGGATTTGAAACTTATGCTTAGTTTTTGTTATTTTTAAGGATTGAGAATTGAGTATGAATATTTCATTTATTTTAGTATTGTTACCGTGTGAATTTGTTTAGAAAACAGGATGCTTTTTTTTTTTTTTTGAAAACTTGTGTTGTAGCAGACTAGCAGTTGTAGCCGTGTGATTCAATGGACAAAATAATTGTTATCTATTCTATTAAATTAAAAATATATTATCAAGATATTGTGAGGGTGGGCAAGATTTGTTTGTGTTAGTTGGAAACTTGTATGAGTATCATTATAAGTGATTAAGCCCAATAAATAAAATAAAAAAGAATTTTATTCGAAAGCCTTTCTCAATCGACTGGACTGGATCATATGCCAAATTTTTTGAAAAAATTTCGGCGTCCATTTTTTTTTTTTGAAATTTCGGCTGGAAAAAAACCGACCGAAACCGACCGACGAATCCGGTTCGGTGAACGGTTCAGCTGACATATGCCACGGTCAGTTTTTCGGGCGGTTGAGTTATACAGGTCGGTTATTTCGGTTCTCATCCCGGGCGGTCGGTTTTGCCCCGAACCGCCCGTTTTCACACCCCTAGTCATGACATGAATTTTTTAGATAAGTCAAATAATAATAATTCTAAAAAAATAATAATTTTATGTCCCAAATCCAATTATATTTTTAATTGCATAAGAAAATTCAAACTCTAGCAACATAAAAATAATCTATAATTTGAATGTAATACAAATAGAGAAAAATTTTAAAATGGGTAAATCAAAAACTGAAAAATATTAAAACAAAAACACTATTATTAGAAAAAAAAAAGTTTTCCAATGGTTGGTTGAATTTAAATTTTACTTTTTTCTCCTTAATCATAATCATATTATTTTGTATAAATTCATATGTCTAATGTTATTTGAATGCGAAACTTACAAATATATTTGACAATTTGTGTCAATATCTTTCAACTAAAGACTATATTCATTCAATCGTTGAAGATCATGTCAAATCAAAATTACAATTATTCTAAAATGCAAGAAGTAAATCTACAAAGATCATGAATACAATGTTAGGGAAAGTCATCACATATTTATGATTGTATTGTCAACTTACATTAAAAATATCGTGATCTACTTGCACAAAGTTGCTAAAGAATAATAAAATTGCATATAAATTTTTTAAAAAATGTAAAATATGGTGCTTCAGAGCTTGGTTCCGCACTTCCACTTTCCAACATAGTAAACTATGCTTCCTCTTTTTGAAACATGGCATGAATTCTTCACAAATGATCATTTGTGAATTTTAACTACTTACTGATATTTATAGGATTTCAAGAGGCTTATAATAGTATTATCATATTTAATAAAGATCAAATTACATGCTTGTAATTTCCTTCTAATTAGCCAAGGATTAATTTGTATTATCGGAAATGATTAAGAATTTAAGACTTACCTTTTTGATGGGATGATTATGAATGATTGAGAAAATTAATTCATCGAGGTTTCCATATGAAAAATTAGGCAATAGTCATTAATTTATTGGTTGCAATAGTATACTATATATAAATTATTTTAAACATATATATTTTTGTTTATAAATTATAATTTTTTAGACATTTTTATCTTTAATTATAGTATAGAATTTATTTTAGTTATTATTTCATTAATTTATTTCCATAATGTCATTCTTGGCTAAATAATTATATTGTTTTCATTAATTGATTTCGATATTAGATTAAGGACTTTCCATAATAATGCAATAAAACATATTCCTAATTAATATAATTTTTATGTATGTATAATAAAATAATTTATATTAATTATTTAGGAATTATAATGGTTATTAAACTTTCCATACTTATCATTATTACCTAATATATTGTAGTTATATTTTTGGTAGCTTAGATTGGGCAGGAAAAAAATTTATTGGTAAGGGTTCTACTTTTATATTTATATATATATATATAGATTAATGTTATTTAATAATTAAATTAACGTTACTTATTAATTAAAAGTAATGATAAATAAAATTTAATGAAGATTAGAGATTATATTTAATATTTTATTAAAAATTGTAATATATGAAATTCATTGGTAATAATATAATATAATATAAATATCTTCGCGCATATTAATTTTTATTACCTTGATCTCTAAATATTATATAATATATTATAATTTAAGCAAAATAATTTGGACAATACGCATATAAATTAATCATTTGATTACTCCTAGAATGATTCACTACTCTAAAATAATATGTGAAACTTGATTAGAAATACTCCAATGAAAAAAGACCAATTATCATTAAACAATCATAAATATCGTTTGCATGTGAAACACCAATAAATTGGTCATGTTTGTTCTCAATTTAAAAGAAAAATAATATATATATATATGATTTAAATAAATAAATGTAAATAAATACTTAATTCTTGTGAAATATATTTATGTGTATTGATGTTAAATAAATATATAATATTAACACATTCGATTTTCATAAATTCGTTCAATAAGCATTTAAATATGTGCAATTTTTGGAAGCAATTCTATCAAATTTAAATAATAAACATGATTATTAAGTAATAAATTAGTGGCCCGCATCAAAATCTATGATTATCTATTCAAATATAAACAAATTAAAATGTCATTTAAAATGTTATTGACAAAACAATATTTGTTTGAAATGTTAATCCTTCATATATAAAGAAAAAAGGTAAATCTAGAATGTTATATGCAACTATCAGCATCCATATAAATATATTGATATATATATATATATATTTATATACATATATAGAATATATTATTTATTAATAAATACATGTATAAATTTATTCATGCACAACAAAATAGGAGGATGAGATTTAATTTATTACATAAAAAGAGTACAATAGAAACAGCGAAATCTTCTTTGATCAAATTGAGATCTTCAACTGTGCTAAAAGTGCAACAACGCCTATGTTGTTCCTCGAGGGATAAAAAAAATAATGTGATTGAAACCTTGTACAAAATGTACTTATAAGACAACAGAAGACCTCAATCTCCTTTGATTGGTGCTTTTTGAATTCCAAATGAGCGCAAATCGAACCACTTCTTCATCTTTGTTGGTGGTAGATTTTGTGCAAAACCTGATGTGGAGAAATATTTAGCTACAATCTCAAATGAGAATATAAACCAAATAAAATAATTAAATAAGCATTATATAAATACATCACTACAAACAAATGAACACAAGTAAATTTAATAAAATATCAACCATAACAAAAACAAAAACAAAAAATGAGAATGGTTGGCTATTTGTGCTAGATTTCTAAGTATTTATACTAATCATGCTATATGAAGACTTTAATGAAATTATCACTAATTAAGTTTTTCATTTAATAATGATTATATCAAATAAATATTTTGTAACATCATTTTATACTTTTTAAGGAAAAAACTTGACAAATGGGTTGATATTAATTAAACAAGTTATATATAAAATTTTAAAGAATTAATGCACATTATGAAATTAGATATATAGCCAATACACATTATTAGATGTATTAATTATGTTAATTTATTATTAGCATATTGATTTTCATTATGCTATTATAATTTTTTCCTTCATTCTCTTTTGATGTAATCATTGTGAAATCCGCAAAATAACGTAAAGCTTGAAGATAAAGTTTTGTATAATTTATTATTTTTCAATTGTTTATATTATTAATTTATTTTTTAATTTGTTCTTATTTCATATATTCATCATTATTTATAATTTACTATAAAATATATAAATATATATTATTTTGAATATATTTAATATATTTAATTATTTAAGACTTAATATATTTTATACTTTTATATACCTAATATATTATTATTATTTATACATTATAATAAAACAATTAGTAATTACATATTTATCATATCTAATATTAGTTACTTACCATATTTAATTTTAGTTATCTAATATATGCTGGATTTATTTATGGTAATATATTTTGGGGGGGAAACTTTTGAGGTGGGGTTTTACTTTTAGGTATATATAGATTTCTTATTCCCATTCTGTTTACAGCAATTTATTTCTTTAATTTTGCCATTTTATTTCGTGATTAATTAAATTGTTCATGGGCCTTTTTTTAAATGCACACAACAATATCTTAATTATATATAAAAATATATAAATAAAAATCTGAATTAAAAGAAAAATAATAAAGAAATCAAATTAAGAGAAAAAAAAAAAAAAGAAATGTAAAAAAGAGACCCCTCACTCCAGGCCCCACCACACTCACTCACTCTCCACGCGCGTGTAATGCACGCACTCAAAATGTTCGTCCGTTGAGGCGTGTGCAACTCACTCTCCCGTTCGGCTCCTTCACGTGTAGGGCCTAATTTTATATAAGAATTGAGATCTTAATTAAAATTTCATTTCTTCTCTTTCTTATCTGCAGAAAAATGGTGATGTCAAATCAAAAGAACAAAATAACTATTCTACCCTCAAATTACTATATTATTAATATTTTGGGTGTAGCTAAACGTAGTTATATTTTTTCATCATGACCTTTATGTCTAAATCTATATCTATATATATATTAAAGGTGAGTAGTCTAAAATAATTACTTCCGCCAAAAGTTTTTGTTTTAATTTTATATTATTTATTTCTTTTTTTATTATATTACACAAAATTAAATATAAAATATTATAGATATACAATTATAATATAAAATATGAAAAAACTATATTTTTTATTTTTTCATTAAAATATTTTATCTCACCAATTTATTAAAGAAGATTATCTATTCTGTACAACGCTCGGGTGTACATCTAGTAATATATTAAAGTAGAATAGTGATAATTAACTGTTCTCGTCAAAAAGTAGATTAATTTTTTTTGTTTTATTTATTATTTATTCTATTACAATATAGATATACAATAAATAGTAATAAAATATAACAAAATTATTTGTCACATTTTCTTTTAAAATATTAGACATCACTATTCCGTGCAACGCTCGGGTGTACATCTAGTAATATATTAAAGTAGAATAGTGATAATTAACTGTTCTCGTCAAAAAGTAGATTAATTTTTATTTTTATTTTATTTATTATTTATTCTATTACAATATAGATATACAATAAATAGTAATAAAATATAACAAAATTATTTGACACATTTTAAAAAAAAATATTAGATATCACTATTCCTGCCAAAAGGTAGATTAATTTTAATTTTATTTGTTATTTATTCTATTATAATTAGATACACAATAAATAGTAATAAAATATTAAAAAATTATATTTATTTTTTCTCTTTGGTAGCCACTTATTTTAATTATAATATAGATACTTTTTAAATGATAATTTTATCTCATAGCCCTCAAAATATCTAATGAACAAATAAAGCCCCTTCCATTCTGTTACACGTTAATTATTCAGTCAAGAACAACTCTTAAAAGCAGTTGAAGAAATTTAATTGGAGTACCTAAATAAGATTTATTACCCTTAATGCATTCACACATAGCCATGTATTTCACCAATAGACAATTTGTATCCACTGCCACTTGGAGAGCCGTACATAACCATTTCGTCAATTCAAGATATACCAAAGTAATTCATTTTTTGATATGCGATTATTTAATCTTAAATAAAATTTTCTGTATCGACTTTCACTTGTAAAAGGGAAGATTACAAAAACGACATGTACAATTATGTTTTCCACAATAAACTTGAATAACAAATCTTACAATTGACAGATGAAGAAGATGGTTTTGGTGAAGATGTTTACAAAACCATGACCATGTTACAAGCCTCCAAGCAACGATGGAAGCATCGTTCTTACTTCTTATGGAGCAACAATAGAAGAAGATTTATTAATTTTTCAGGAATTAGAGAGTTGTAGGGGTAAATTATCAGTTTAAAGAATATTTATTTTATAATTAAAAGAAAAGGCTATAAAAAGTAAAATGAGAATTGTGTTTGGAATTGCCCTTAAATCAATATGTTAATTATATTTGAAAAAATATAAAATTAATTATCTAAATTAGAATTTCAACCAAAATGTAAAAAACCCATCCAATTGAACACAAATTTATAATATAAAATAGTTTGTATTTATTTAAAAAAAAAATTAATTATATTACACATAAAAAAATTTAAAGCTTTTTTCTTCTAAAAATAGATAAATGTGGCGCAGCCAACACAATTAGTCCGTCACCGTTTAATCCTATTTATTTAGGTTAAATACTTTATGTATTGTACTCGATATTTAGTTCAACCCACAAATTTCTACTAAATTGATATCTTATATTAATAATATCCAAATTATTTTCCCGCCACATGATGGTATAAATCTAGCTATTAAAGAAAGTGAATTTTTTACAAAATCAATAACTATAAATTTATTACACTTTTACCGAATATAATTTTGAGGGGAAGGTCTTGGGTTAGGCAGGCCTAAGCGATTTAGGCGGGTTTTATCCATTAACCCAAGATTTAGGCGGGTTTTATCCATTAACCCAAGTCCAAACCCATATAATATACCCTATTTGGGATGAGTGAACCCATTTGGGTAGGATAAACGAAACCGTTTAGGCCTGCCTAACGCAAGTTTTTGCCAATTTTGAGTGGATACACGTGACTAAGATCTTAATTTACCTTTAGTATTCATTGCGATTTGCCAATTATGGCATATGGATTAACTTCTCACTCCTCATCATCCCATCCCCTATTAATTGCAAGCAAACCACAACATCAACATATATACACAATTCCTACAACATCAACCATCCAAGAATTCCTATACATTTTAATACTACTACGCACACAAAATATATCATAACTCATTGGAAATTCAGAAGAAAAAGCATCTGTTAAATTGAAAACAAAAAAAATGTAAGACACAACATCATGACTTATATTTCTTCATGTCGAGATCAAGCAAGCAGCCGATCATTATTCATTCATGATAACAAGAAATCACAGTTTCAACCAATCAGGTGGAATCGGAGAAGCACCGGATTCCTTCCTTCCGACCTCGGTCAGATCCGGTGGTGCAGCTACACTCTCTTTCGGTGTATTAATCAGACGATGCATCTGCTCTCTCAGAGTTTCCATCTTTTGTTTCAGTTGTTGGAGTTGATGCAGATTAAGCCTATCCAAGCTCTCCTCTGAGATTTGATAAAAAGAATTTTCTAAAGCTGCTTCGATTTCTTTCCCTCTCTTCTTCTTGGTCTCCAGTTCAGCACTCTTTTGATCCAACTGCCCTTTAACCTCTCGCAGCATCGCAGCACCGAGTGGGCTCTCCGGCCGCATGGGCAATGGGATGTTGAAGAAACGAGCAATGATAGATTCCACATCAGGATGGCCAAATGAATAGGCCCTACCACCAAGAGAGAAAATGATGAGAGCGATTTGAGTCCCACATAGAACTGAAAGCTCTGTGGCTTTCTTGAATAGGCCGGCTCTTCTTTTGGAGAATGTAACGGTTCTCGCATTTTCATCAGCTATCAATTTCATTTCAATCTTTCTTCTCCCCAGCGACTTCTTCTTTCCTTGCGGAGGAACCATCACTGGAGTGCAGAAAAACAAAAACTAAAGGTTTTGGTTCTGTGGTATTGGAGCAAGAAAAATGGCTGTAGAAACATGAATATAAACAACTTTGGCGCATGCATTAAATATATACAATTTTTGCTACATCGATTCCTCGTTGGATTACCTTAATATGTTCAAATGCTCGGAAAATCTGGTAACAATTAATTCAGCGGCTTTACGATTATTAGTGGTAACAAGTGGCAATCTTATTTGGTATTAACCATGTATGGCCATCCAACTGTAGAAAAGTAGGTACAGAATCTGAGATACACAAGTAAACGACGGTAAAAGTACACGAACAAAGTACGAACAACAACTAAAGAAATAGAATGAAACTGTTGCAGCCAAGTCGAGCGAACACTTCCCGCAAGACAGATTACGCCTCCGTAGTGCTCGGAAACAGGCGGTCTGTCCCCAAAGGTAAAACGGCTTCGTCTCAGTCGAGGCAGCACCGCAGTCGACAGAGCTCCGGCGAACAGGAGTGAAGCAGGGTAGAGTTGGCAGGTGGAAAAGCTCAGGTGAAAAGCAACAAAAATCCTCAGGTAAAAAGCAACAAAAAGCTATTTTCGGAAGTGATTTGTATGCTGCCTGGGGATGCCTATTTATAGGCAGTCCACCACCTGGGGAGCGTGCTGGAGACTTGAAGACCGACGGCGGTTACGACGCGTGTCTCCCGGATCGGACGGTTACGGCGCGCACGTCTCGGGAACGTGCTGATTGAATTCCAGCACGGTTTTGTAACTCCCGCAGACACGTCACGTGCTGACATGCTCGCCATGTCACGCACACGTAGGCTCCACGTCATACTACTGGGCCAGATAAGCAAGCCCAGTCAACCCGTTGAGTCACCAAAAAAATAAGGTACTTTCGGGCCAAGCCCAAACCCGAAGCCCAAAGACCACCCAAAGACCAAGATCCAAGATCCAAGTCCAAGGACCAGGACCAGAACCAGAACCGGACCGGAGCCGGGGCCGGGGCCGGGGCTCGGGGCACGGGCGCGGGCGCTCGGCGCGGCGGGCGGCGGCGGCGGCGCGCGTGTAGGAGCACGGGGCTGTCATACGACATCCCTATTACACACTTGTTATTACAAGGTTTAACCACTTAGGTATTTAAACCATGATAAATGTGTTTAATTAACCAATGTGGGACATCATTAATTAACTAATTAATATACCCACATTACATTGTTTTGCGTGCCACTTTGAGGATCGATTTCTCACTCACAGAAATTCGGTTCTGAGAAAATAGATATACTACGCTCATCTACTCGCGACGTAGATCGACCTCGTAATATTTAATTACAACAAAATTAAATATTTCCGCACGAGTAATTAACTCGAACTCATCCGGATTCCAACAATCCCCCCATGAGTGGAAATTCCCAATGCATGAAATGCAGAGCCAACTCCGTCCTCGAGAAACGTTAATGCACACGAATAGGTAGCTTGTGGCCTTGAACCTTTCATCTTCAACATCATCGGATACACTGGTGGCTTAGTGGTAAAAACCTTGAACTAACCCTCCGTCGTGTGTACCTAGACAACGACATTGAAACAGTAACGTTTCAAACTCCATCTGTTCTCACGTTTGTTTCCATTACGGGCCATGGAAAACCTCTTTGGATTCATAAGTGTTTATTTGAAGTGGCCCTCACTTCCACTTATATAGGTGACCTCCTATTTAAGAGTATCCTGCCGTACTCAACCACTGCGTTGTTTTCAGGAGTCATTAAAAGTCGATTGACTTAACCTATACCACATGCAGGCTTAAAACGCCTAAGTTTGCTCACCTAGGGAAGGGAAGAATTAGGCGTTAACACTCGAACTTATATAACTTAGTTTTCCCATTGAACCTAGTTCTTGGGATCTCCAATCACCTAAGTTGGGTGTCCACTATACTCGTCCTAAATTGTGGATTTTAGTCCCATTCCCTCTAGCAACTTGTACATTTGATCTCGGTTTAACCCTTTGGTTAGCGGATCCGCTAGGTTATCTATTGATTTCACATATTCAATAGATATAACCCCGTTCGAGATCAATTGCCTAACAGTATTATGTCGACGACGAATATGTCTCGACTTACCGTTATACATGTTGTTCAGTGCCCGACCAATAGCTGCTTGGCTGTAGGGGTGTGCATCGGGTCGGGTCGGGCCAAAACCGACCCGAAAATCACAACCCGACATAAACCCGAAACCCGATCCCCCTCACCCAAAACCCGCCCGATCATCCCTCTCACCCGACCCATCACCTGATCCGAAATTCGGTCGGGTGGGTCGGGTTTGACCCGAAATTTGGGAAAATTTGGTAGGGTTTTTTTAGCAGCAAGGTGGCGGTGGTTGGTGGCTTCCTGGCTGGGTGAAGACGGAGGGCCGACGACGCAGGCCGCAACAACGCAGGGTGGCTGTTGCCTGTTGGCTGGGTGCACACAAAAATGCAGGGCGTGCACGTAAGGTGGCTGTCGGCGACAGGTTGGCGGCGCGAGGGCGAGCACGTAGGGTGGCTGTAGGGCGAGCTCGCAGGGTGGCAGGCTGGCGGCGCGAGCGGCGGACCAGCAGGTCTGGATGGAAGGCAATTGGCGAAGGGGGTGAGGTTACGGGGGCAGGGAGAATCGGATGAATGAAAGCTTGAATTTCAGAAATTGAATATTAGGATTTAGTGTTGGGGTTTCATTTTTATGTATTAATTTATTATTTTGTATTTATAAAATATATTATATCTATATATAAAATTATTTCGGTCGGGTTGGGTGGCACCCGAACCTGAACCACCACACCCGCCACCCGACCCGATATATTTTCGGGTGATATTTTTCAACCCAAAACCCGACCCGCCATTGCGAGACCCGACCCGACCCGATTTCATCGGATCGGGTCGGTTTTTCAGGTTCGGATCGGGTCTTGCACACCCCTACTTGGCTGTCGCAGTGAATCATCACTGAGGGCACTGGTTTGCTCCAACAAAGAATATCTTCAAGGAAGTGATGAAGCCATTCTGCTTCTTCACCAGCTTTATCTAAAGCTATGAACTCAGATTCCATTGTGGAGCGGGCTATACACGTTTGCTTCGTAGATTTCCACGAGACTGCCCCCCCCCACCGATCGTAAACACATATCCACTCGTGGAATGTGAATCATTGGTGTCGGAGATCCAATTGGCATCACAGTACCCTTCAAGTACAGGTGGAAATCTAGTGTAGTGTAGCCCTAAGTTAAGAGTATACTTTAAGTATCTCAAAACTCTCACAAGAGCTTTCCAGTGTTCCTTACTTGGATTGCTTGTGTATCTACTTAGTTTATTCACCGAGTAAGCAACATCTGGTCGAGTACAGTTAGTCAGATACATCAGACTACCAATGTCCTTTGCATACTCCTCTTGAGCTACAGGGTCACCTCGGTTCTTGCTAATATGAACATTGAGTTCCAGAGGTATTTTTGCTGGTGAACTATCATAAGCATTGAATTTTCTAAGCACTTTCTCGACATAGTGAGATTGTGACAGAACAATTCCATCAGCTCTTCTCATGATTTTGATCCCGAGGATCACATCAGCTACACCCATGTCTTTCATGTCGAAGTTTCGCTTCAACATTCTTTTAGTATCAACGATTACTTGTTGACTTTTTCCCATAATCAACATGTCATCTACATAAAGGCATACAATAACAAAGGAGTTAGAGGTACCTTTATAGTATACACACTTGTCACACTCGTTGTACTTGAACCCGTTTGCCAACATTGCATTGTCAAACCTTATATGCCACTGCTTGGGCGCTTGTTTTAGACCGTACAAGGATCTTATCAATTTACAGACCTTCTTTTCTTGATCGGGTACTACGAATCCGTCAGGTTGATCTATGTAGATTTCTTCCTCTAATTCACCGTTCAAGAAAGCAGTTTTCACATCCATTTGGTGGATCTATAGATTGTACAACGCAGCAATCGCGAGAAGCACTCTAATAGACGTGATTCGAATTGCAGGTGAATAGGTGTCAAATAAATCATCTCCCTCTCTTTGTCGAAAGCCTTTTGCCACAAGGCGGGCTTTATACTTATCAACAGAGCCATCGGCTTTGTACTTCCTTTTTAGGATCCACTTGCATCCTTAGGGCTTGCAACCTTTCGGGAGATCAGTCAGAATCCATGTATGATTATGCATTATGGATTCAATTTCACTGTTGATCGCTTCTTGCCAGAGAGAAGCGTCTGGTCGAGCTAGAGCTTCCTTAATAGTTTTTGGTTCGTCATCCAACATATAAGTAATGAAGTCGGGACCAAAACTTTTAGCAGTCCTAGCTCTTTGACTACGTCTCGGTTCTTCCTCAACAGGATCAAAACTAGTAGCCTACTCGTGTGTTCTCTTTCGAGAAACTTGAGGTTCATCCTCTTTTCTCTTGTTCGGATAGACATTTTCAAAGAATATTGCATTCCTTGATTCTATCGTCATCCCTACAGTCACATTCGGGTTCTCCGACTTGTGCACTAGAAAACGATAAGCTGCACTGTTAAATGCGTAGCCAATAAAGATGCAATCAATTGTTTTAGGACCGATTGCAACTTGTTTGGGTGGAGGCACTTCAACCTTCGCTAAACAACCCCAAACTTTGAGATATTTATAGGAGGGTTTTCTACCTTTCCACATCTTATATGGGGTAACATCTTTTCCTTTGAGAGGAATCTTGTTCAAGATGTAGTTGACTGTTAAGACAGCTTCACCCCACATATTTTTGGGTAAACTCGAACTAATCAATAGAGCATTCATCATCTCTTTTAAAGTCCGATTCTTTCTTTTGGCAACACCATTTGATTGAGGTGAGTACGGAGCAGTCGTTTGATAAATTATGCCTGAAGCAGCACAGAGTTCTTCAAACGGAGCGACATACTCTCCATCTCGATCACTTCGAATCATCTTGATTCGAGTGCTCAATTGATTCTCTGCTTCCATTTTGTAGTTTTTGAAAGCTACTATTGCTTCATCTTTACTTCGAAGTAGATAAAGATAGCAATATCTTGTGCAATCATCAATAAAAGTTAAGAAAAACTTCTTTCCACCTCTAGTTTGCACAAACTTTAGATCACACAAATCTGTGTGAATTAATTCTAGAGGCTTAGTGCTCCTTTCGACTGATTGAAATGGTAACTTTGCCATTTTTGCTTCAACACAAACTTCACATCTTGTTTGTTTAAAATCAGTCACTTTCAACAAGTTTAGATTCATTAATCTTTTTATAGCATTTAGATTTACATGTCCTAATCTAATATGCCATAAATCAGAGCACTCAATCAAGTAAGCAGAAGAAGATATGCCTTTATTGATAACTTTTTCGGCTTGGCGCCGTGCCATTACATTCATTTTGAAAAGTCCGTTGGCAAGGTAACCCCGGCCAAGGAACTTTCCAAACTTGGACAAAATAAACTTTTCAGACTCGAAAACAAGTTTAAAACCATTGTTTAGAAGAAGTGAGCCTGACACTAGATTCTTCCGAATGTCCGGGACATGCAGCACATCCTTCAAGGTGAGGTCCTTTCCGCTTGTGAGCCTTAGGACCACAATCCCAACTCCAGCCACATCAGACGAGGCTTGGTTGCCCATGTGAAGCTTTCTTCCTTCAACAGCTTTGTAGGAAGAGAAGACATTCCTTTCGGATGCTACGTGACATGTTGCACCCGTATCAATGAACCACTCCCTCGGATTGTCTGGTGGACTTTTGAGACAACAGCACACAAGTCGTCTTCCTAATCATTATCGGGTTCGACGTTGTAGTTATACATCTTTCCTTTGCCCTTGCCGTTAGCTTTGGGCTTCTTGCACTGATTAGCCATGTGGCCAGGCTTGCCACAATTGTAGCAGTCACCCTTGAACTTTGGCTCTTTGATCACAATGCCCTTGTTCGATTGGGTAGGCCTTGATTGAGCAGGCCCCTTGCGCTTCTTTGATGGACCACCACGCTCCATCAAATTGGCCTTAGCCTCCATAGCCCTCAATCTAGGGTCAGGCCTTCGATTGTCTTCTTCAATCCGAAGTTTGACAATCAAATCTTCAAGAGTCATAGCGTTTTGCTTGTGCTTAAGGTAACTCTTGAAGTCCTTCCAAGAAGGGGGTAGCTTTTCTATGACCGCAGCCACATTAAAAGCATCGGGAAGCATCATCCCTTCGGATTGAATGTTGTGCAAGATCAATTGAAATTCTTGCACTTGTTCTACAACCGATCTATTGACTACCATCTGGTACGACAAATCCTTGCCACGACGTACTTTTTAGTACCCGCGTCCTCAATTTGGTACTTCTTCTCTAGCATTTCCCATAGTTCTTTTGACGTTTCTACATTTGCGTACACCGCATACAAGGGATCTACTAAAGCATTTAAAATAAAATTTTGACATGAGAAATCCCCATGGCACCAGTTATCGAAGGCAACACGCTTCTGGCGGTCCGGCTCATTATCAGTGCACTCAGGCTTGTCCTCCTTCAAGTAGTTGGCGAGCCCCAACGTGGTGATGTAGAATAGCATCTTCTGCCTCCACATATTGAAATCGACGCCAGTGAATTTGGAGGGCTTCTCCACTTGTGCATTGGGAGGAAGGCGCGGAGCAGAAGGATCATAGCTGGGCACACCACCGGTGTTCTTGTTGTTCAAGTCGTCAGCCATCTCGGATAGAGAAGATAATTTGTCTTGCGATTGTAGAAAAGTAGGTACAGAATCTGAGATACACAAGTAAACGACGGTAAAAGTACACGAACAAAGTACGAACAACAACTAAAGAAATAGAATGAAACTGTTGCAGGTGAGTCGAGCAAACTCTTCCTGCAAGACAGATTACGCCTCCGTAGTGCTCGGAAACAGGCGGTCTGTCCCCAAAGGTAAAACTGCTTCGTCTTGGTCGAGGCAGCACCGCAGTCGACAAAGCTCCAGCGAACATGAGTGAAGCAGGGCAGAGTTGGCAGGTGGAAAAGCTCAGGTGAAAAGCAACAAAAATCCTCAGGTGAAAAGCAACAAAAAGCTATTTTCGGAAGTGATTTGTATGCTGCCTGGGGATGCCTATTTATAGGTAGTCCACCACCTGGGGAGCGTGCTGGAGACTTGAAGACCGACGGCGGTTAGGACGCGTGTCTCCCAGATCAGACGATTACGGCACGCACGTCTCGGGAACGTGCTGATTGAATTCCAGCACGTTTCTGTAACTCCTGCAGACACGTCACGTGATGACATGCTCGCCATGTCACGCACACGTAGGCTCCACGTCATACTACTGGGCCAGATAAGCAAGCCCAATCAACCCGTTGAGTCACCAAAAAATAAGGTACTTTTGGGCCAAGCCCAAACCCGAAGCCTGAGGCCCAAAGACCAATTGCCAAGATCCAAGGACCCGGACTGGACCGGACCTGGAGCCGGGGCTCAGGGCACGGGCGCGGGCGTTCGGCGCTCGGCCTGCGGCCTCGCAGAGGCCGAAGGCCGAGGCGAGGCGGGGCGGGCGTCGGCGGCGGTGCGCGCGTAGGAGCACGGGGCTGTCATACGACATCCCTATTACACACTTGTTATTACAAGGTTTAACCACTTAGGTATTTAAACCATGATAAATGTGTTTAATTAACCAATGTGGGACATCATTAATTAACTAATTAATATGCCCACATTACATTATTTTGCGTGCCACTTCGAGGATCGATTTCTCACTCACCGGAATTTGGTTCTGAGAAAATAATTATACTACGCTCATCTACTCGCGACGTAGATCGACCTCGTAGTATTTAATTACAACAAAATTAAATATTTCCGCACGAGTAATTAACTCAATCTTTCTTCTCCCCTGCGACTTCTTCTTTCCTTGCGGAGGAACCATCACTGGAGTGCAAAAAAACAAAAACTAAAGGTTTTGGTTTTGTGGTATTGGAGCAAGAAAAATGGCTGTAGAAACACGAATATAAACAACTTTGGCGCATGCATTAAATATATACAATTTTTGCTACATCGATTCCTCGTTGGATTACCTTAATATGTTCAAATGCTCGGAAAATCTGGTAACAATTAATTCAACGGCTTTACAATTATTAGTGGTAACAAGTGGCAATCTTATTTGGTAGTAACCATGTATGGCCATCCAACTAGATGATGACATCCAAAACATGACACACCCGAAACCCTAAACCCTAAACCCTAAACCCTAAAATACCAAGTTTTCTAAGTAATAACATCACCCTTCCAATGTTAAGATATGGAGACTTACTTTTTAGTTTTGTCCCAAATTGGTGAGAGAAAAAATGGCCTTGATTTTAATTTGTTTATAAAGAATGTCTTATTTTGTTTCCAAGTGCACAACACAATTAGTCTTATTTGCATTATAGGTCTTATTGTAGTTAATACTTCTCTTTCTCTCCTAGTTAGTAAAAAAAAATTGGCTTGGTATTGTTCCCAAACGTAGCCAGCATCAGTGAACTAGGCAAAATCTTTGAGTTTCAATTGTTATATTTATTTAATTATTATTGTTGTGAATACACCTTTCATGTTGCACATGTTATTTTCTAACAACTGGTATCAGAGTATCAAGCTCGAAGGGAGATTACTTCAATAGTGGAAGAAAGGACACTGGTAGATAAATCGATGGGAAAGATTCAGATCAAAGATTACCGGTGCGATAAAGATCTAGAATTGTCGTTAGGAGAGGATATGAAGGAGGATGAATGGTAGCGGAGGGATAGGAAGGCGATAAGCGTAGTTCGCTTGTCCTTGTCAAAGAATGTTGCATTGTTTATCACACAACCAGAGCGAAGACTACCAAAGTGATGCTGGAGATATTATTGGAGATGTATGAGAAGTCGTTGGTTGCAAGTAAAGTGCATTTGATGAGGTGGATATTTAATCTAAAGATATCTGAAGCTATGCTAGTTGCAGAGCATCACAACAAATTCAACCTAATCACGACACATTTTTGTTTAGTCAAGTTTGATTTTTAAGATGAGGTCCGAGCTCTTATTATGGTGTCGTCTTTGATAGAGTGTTGGAGCAGAATACTTACTGCAGTCAGTGCTACCACAAACAAAGATAATTTAAAGTTTGATGAAGTTAGAAACATGATTATCAATGAGGAAATTTGAAGAAAGGAATCAACAAACTCTTCAGGGTTAGCTCTGAACATGGAGAATAGATGGCGAACGAATCGAAGTTCAAAGTCAAGATTCAATAGATTCATATTGAGCGGCAAGAGTCGTGGAAGGTCGAACGAGTCTTCAATAAAGTGCTGGAATTATGAAGAGTATGTGCATATGAAAAGAGAGTGCAAGGCACCGAAGAAGGGTCAGACTGACAAAAGATCGACTAATGTTTTCATATATGAGATAGATTATGCATTGATCCTAAGTGTGACAGTCCACTTAAATCATGGGTGTCAGATTCGGGAGCTTTGTCTCATTCATGTAGCAGTTCCGAGATAACAAAAAGGTACACTCAGAGATTTTGCAGAGGTGTATTGAGCAGATGACGAGCCTCTCGAGATTTTAGGAAAAGGAAACATGGAGATTGTTGCCCCGAATCGCTCTACCACATTCCTGGATTCAAGTGAAATCCTCTTTCCATTGGTCAACTTGATGATGAATGCTACGCGACAACATTTGGAGAATTAACTCCGGGTAGAAAAGATGGAACTCTATATACGACTATAACTTCTACGAATTACACTCGTGTCTTCTCTTGGCGAAGCATCCTACTACATGGCCTTCATTGACAACTCCACTAGAAAGGCATGGGTTTATTTTATCAAAAATAAATCTGATGCGTTTGTTACATTTTAAAAATGGAAATCTTTGGTAGAGAATGAGGCTGGCTTGAAGGTGAAATTCCTTCAATCCGATAATGGTGATTAGTATGATCGCCACGAACTCAACAAGTTTTTTAAGGAGAATGACATTCCCATGGAAAGGACGGTGAGAGGAACGCCACAATAGAATGACATTGTTGAGCAAATGGATAGAACTTTGAACGATAGAGCACATGCATGATGCTCAAGTGTAGACTACCAAAGATGTTTTGGGCGGATGCAGTCAGTACCGCTACATTCATGATAAATAAATGACCGTTTACGCCCTTGGGGATAATGATATTGTAATACCCCGCAAAAATTCGACATTTTTAACAAGAATAAAATCTCGATTGAGCGACTATCCAGCGACGAGCCGCAAAAACAAGAGAAAATATTATATCTAATTATTTAGTATTATCATCGCAATTGAGGCATTAGAATTTTTCTCACGATTATTTTTTAAATCAAATGCGATGGCAAAGAATTGTTCGAGAAGAAAAAAATAGTATTCTCTCCTCTATTCCGATCGTTTAGTTAATTAAATATTCTTTTGGGATTTAAATTCCCATTTGTAGTGATTAATTAATTTGGGAAAAATTATGGAGTTATATCATTGAGAAATCGTTTGCAACCAATCATCAATTGAATTAATTCTGATGGGAAATTCCAGAATATGTTTCTTGGCTTTATGAGTATTAATTTCGGTCCTATGATTAATTTGACTAGAAATTATTATAATTTGAGTTGATTAATTTGGAATGGAAAGATTTGATTAAATTGAGATATATTACCCAAAGTAGGAAATAAATAAAGAGGAAATATATCAAAATAGCCAATTTCATTATGTAAAAACCTTAAATAGCCAGTGTTATATAAACATTCAAGAATTTGCCAAAATTGTATGAACTTCCCAAAATACCCCTAATTTTGAAGTAATATATGCAGGATTTAAAAAATTTCTAATCAGTGTTGCAATTATTTATATTTGATTACTCAAATTATCAATTAAAAATTTATTTTTCAAACTCATCAGTTATTAATTTTTTTTTAATTTTACAATTATAAATTATTAAATGAAAGAATAAAAGAATTATTATTTGCATTTCATAATTCAATAGATATATTTAATATTTTACAGTGATATGCGACTTAATTTTGAAAAAATATTGATTTATTTTTGCATAACATTTAATTGAATAGACAAAAATTTAATTAAATAAAAAAATAATATATATATATATATATATATATATATATAT
>JAPKLW010000571.1:230009-338421 GCA_026898455.1 Plectranthus barbatus | reverse complement strand
ACACCAGTCATAGATCCTCGAAGCGTATACCGACTGGTGGGGGAGTCCGCTGATGGGGATGATATTGAATGCTGATGGCTCAGGCACTCGTGAATTTTGAAACGCCATCGCCCCGCGGTGCTCCCACCGATGTACCCCTGTCGCCCTCGAGCGAAAGATGTCTTCATCGATCAGCTGATGCTCTTGGATACAGAGCAAGTATGACCTCCTTTCTGCGCGCACATGACGTGCTGGCGCTGGTGAGGATGCTGCTGGTCGCCCAGAAGATGATGCTTCTGACGATTGTGGGCGACTGGCAGGACGACGAGCCTCATCTTCAAGGTCTGGGAACAGATCCCTTGGCTCCATCCTCTGCATCCTCGAGTGTTGGACTACTGGTGGCGGCTCGTCATCACCAATGATGATAACCGGAGAGGTTTTGTCAACAGCCTCTCCACCAGTAACCTCCATCTCAGCGGTCTCCTCCTCAGCGGCCGCCTGCTCCGGCTCCTCCTCCGAATCGGAGCTCATGTCCGAGAAATGCGCCAGTTTTTCCGGGGTGGTCGCCCGCTCCTCAACTCCTCCACTGGCACCCCCGTGCGCGGCCAGTGGGACTTCAGCAGTCTCCTCCTCATCCTGGTACTTATCCACAAGGGATAGTACGTCTTCATCAGCACCCATGACCATCAGGCGCGTAAATGATTCTTCTGATAAGATCTGGCCTGGAGCTGGTGCTGGTGGCCTTGCACTTGTAGTTGGGGCAACTTCCCATTTGCCTTTGGCCACCTGGTGCACCTGCTCTGCCAGTTGCGCCTGACGTCTGGCCTCATGCTCAGCCTGCACCTTTGCAAAGGCTTCATCGCGGGCTGCCAGCTCAGCCTCTCTTTTTCGCTGGTCGGCCAGGGCCTTCAGCCGCGCCTGAGCCTGCTTCTTCCTCACAATGGAAGCTTGTTGCTCCTTCTTGGCTTGCTCCACCAGCTTCTGAGCTCTCGTTTGGACCCTCTTCCTCTTTCGGGTCATCTTCTCGATGGTCTCCTCCTCAGTCAGTCCCAAGACGGACTTCTTGACTGGAATTGAGATCTTCCCTGACTCAGGGTCATAGGCAGCAGCTGGCTGGGGCTGCTGGCGCTGGTGGGTCTTGGGTTTCTTGCTTGAAGGGGGCCTGGGGGCTGGCACTTGTGCTGATGCTCGAGGATGTATGCCGGTTGCCTTAGCCACTGCATCTTCCATAGAGACGAATAAGGATTCGACCTCTAGCTTCCTTTTCAGCTCAGCCTTGGCCTCAGCTGGCATTGGGAGAGCCACAGCTGGCACTTCCTCCCATGTCTGTTCTGCATCTTCTTCAGAAACAGACTCATCGGGGTCCACAGCCGTCTTCCCTTTCAGCCGGCGTGGCTTCTTGTAGTCGGGGACAGCCAGTTTCACCCTTGTGACTGGGATGAAATCTGATCCAACATGTTGCTCCCCCTGGTCGACTCCATCCCCCATCTCCAACTCCAGAATGTGGCTGATCCTCAGCCCGAATGACACCGCGTGAAGAAATTTCCCGTCAGTCTTCACGGTGACATTCCTCTCAACATTCTCCAGCAGTCGGCCGAAGAAGAATTCGGCCCAGTTGCCCAGTATGCCGTCTGCCAGGGCGCACATGACAGAGAACTTTCTCAAGCTCAGTTCGGCGTACGAGCCGACTTCGCATTGTAGCATGCGCACTACAATGTCACACACCATCTGCCAGAAATCTTCCATTTCTGACTTCTTCATCCCCGTTTTAAAAACGGTCACCTCCTCCCTTTTCCACTCCTCCCACCTCCGCTGGAACTCGAGCGTATCATCCCTATGATACGTCGCCACTTCCTCTCCTTCATTCCTCATCCCAAAGATGTTGGCGAGGTACTCGGCGTCGACAGTGATAAGGTGTCCGAACACCGATGTGGTAAATGATTTCCGGTCGTCAGCGATGACTGCTCGAGCGTAGAACTCGGCAACCATATGTGGATGGAACGTCCTGGGAGTCGCCGTCAAATACGGGCAGAGCTGCTCATGATCTATCATCTCCATCAGCTCCGGGCCGTGGTGCTTCTCCGCCAGCTTGTCGTTCAGAATCTTCTCCTTCTGAACTTGGGCTGTGCGAATCTGTGCGTGAGAGAGGCGATGTCGGGTGGCTGCTTTATTCAGCGAAACGAGCTTGCTGAAAGGATAGGTATAATCAATGTCCTCTTCTTTCACAATGCCTGTGAAGGTAGGCATGTGGGCTTCGGCTACTGGTAAATCTATTGGATCGGAAGATGAAGAAGATGGGTTATCAGCAGGGTTGGAAGAGGATGCCATTGAATGCAGGGAATTTTTGGAAGATGGACAAGAAAAGTGTTCGGATTGTAAAGGAAACGTAAAGGTTTATCCGAGAAGAATGTCGGATATAAATACTAAGGCCATGCAGGATTAAACGACCGAGATGAATTCTCAGAAAGTGAGAATCAATGGTCATCAGCAGGGCCCGGTTCCCTGTGGCGACGTGGGCGGTCGTGCTGACGTGGGCTACGCCGTGTAGCTGACATGGCGCTCTCTGATTGGTCGCAAATGTGCTTTTGACCGCGCAGTCACTGTGCGCATTAAATGTGGCATTAAATGCCGCATTAAATTCTGAGATACGTACACGCAAGAGGATTTGAACATTCCCGCCATTTCTGCGACAGCTGGCACGACTCTTGGACTTCAAGAGATCGTCAGTTGAGAGCTGGGACTCAACTGGTCATCAGTAATATAACTGGTCATCAGCAGGATATGCCAGTTGAACACTTCCCCCTGTCAGCATGGCCTCCTTACCAGTTGACAACTGGTACTTACGACTGGCACCCGAGTACTTGGATAAATTGAGAGCTAGGACTCAATTCCATCAGTCGTAGGAAATTCGCCAGTTGTCTGCTGACAACTTGAAAGATTGAAAGAATTGAGAGCTTGGACTCAATTCATTCCGCATAATCTTCTCTTCACTTCTTCATCATTGCTTGGAATTGGGAGCTGGGACCCAATTTTACTTCAACTGATGGTGCATAGCTGCTGGCGAGTTCGAAATGAGAGCTGGGACTCATTTCCTTCGTTGTTTATGGAATTAGTTCTGCCAGTAGATACCATCTGTGGTGTTGAGCTACCACTAAAGACAACATGAAGACTAAGAGCTTGGACTTAGTCTTAATCAGCATCCTTCAGAAAATCAAGAACGGAATGAGAGCTGGGACTCATTCTTCCTCAATACTAGGGCTCGCATCAATCTCCATAAGACCGAGTTTGATGCACAACTCCTTGAATCTTGCTTCTGGCAAAGGTTTGGTGAAAATATCAGCCAGTTGATCATCGGTTCTGATGTACTCTACGCTGATATCCTTCTTCTCGACATGATCACGTATGAAGTGATGTCGGATATCTATGTGCTTGGTCCTAGAGTGATGAACCGGATTCTTCGTTATGCACATAGCGCTGCTGTTGTCGCAATAGATGGGTACACAACCAGTGTCCACTTCATAGTCTTCCAGTTGTTGCTTGATCCAGAGAATTTGAGCACAGCAACTGGCAGCGGCAACATATTCAGCCTCAGTAGTAGATGTAGCAACTGAGTGTTGCTTCTTGCTAAACCAGCTGATTAGCTTGTGTCCTAGAAACTGACACGTACCACTGGTACTTTTTCTATCTATACGGCATCCAGCAAAATCTGAATCTGAATACCCAATGAGTGTAAGCTCATCATTCCTGGGGTACCATAAGCCAAGTGATTCAGTTCCTTTGAGGTATTTCACTATTCTCCTAGCAGCTTCCATGTGTGACTTCTTTGGATTGGCTTGATATCTGGCACACACTCCGACTGAGTATGAAATGTCGGGTCTGCTGGCTGTCAGATAGAGAAGTGATCCAATAATACCTCTGTAGCTGGAAGGATCCACCGATTCTCCTTCTTCATCAAGAAAGATCTGGCAACTGGTGCTCATCGGTATTCTGAGAGCCTTAGTCTTCTCTGGGCAATATTTCTGAATTAGGTCCTTGGCATACTTCCGCTGATTAATGAAAATCCCATCAGCTGACTGCTGGACCTGGAGTCCTAGGAAGTATGTTAATTTGCCCATCATACTCATCTGGAATGAGTTCTGCATCAGTTGAGAAAACTTCTCACAGAGAGACATATTCTTTGACCCGAATATAATGTCATCGACATATATCTGCACCATTAGCATATCATCAGCATCCTTGATGATGAAGAGAGTCCTGTCGATCTTCCCTTTCCTAAATCCATTACTGATTAGGAATTGTGACAGCGTCTCGTACCAAGCCCTGGGCGCCTGTTTCAATCCATACATGGCCTTTCTCAGCTTGTACACCTTGGTGCCTACTTCAAAGCCTGGAGGTTGTTCGACATATACTTCCTCCTTTAGCTCGCCATTCAAGAAGGCGCTCTTCACGTCCATTTGGAATACCGTGAACCCATGATATGCGGCATACGCAAGGAACAGTCGTATCGCCTCCATTCTTGCAACTGGTGCGAAGGTCTCGTCGAAGTCGATGCCTTCACATTGCTTGTAACCTTTGGCGACTAAACGAGCTTTGTTTCTGATTACAATGCCATTCTCATCTCGCTTGTTCTTGAAAACCCACTTGGTGCCAATCACTGACTGTTGTGATGGTCTCTCTACCAAGTCCCAAACATTGTTGCGAGTGAATTCTGCAAGCTCTTCTTGCATGGCATTAATCCAATCAGCTGATTCTAGCGCAACTCCAATGGATGTAGGTTCCACTTGTGAAATAAAACAAGTTAGGAGCGCACTGCCGTGTCGAGTCTGAACAGAAACTTCTGGATCACCGAGAATAGCATCGGATGGGTGATTTCTCAGCCATTTGGGAAGATGAGAATCTGCTGGCGTTGGTTCTTCTGTCCTTACGACTGGTGCTTCCTGAACTTCACCAGTCGGAGCAGCAATTGCAACTGGTGGTTGACCTTCTCCAGTCGGAACAGTAATTGCAACTGGTGGTTGACCTTCACCAGTCGGAACAGTCTCTTCGTCAGCTTCACTCTCGGACTGATCTCCTGATCCTTCTGCGGTATCTGCATCGTCAGCTGGTCCATCCACTCCAGCTGGTTCATTGTCTTCTTCTGGTTCAAAAATTCCAGACGGTATTCCCCCTGGATTATTGCCAGTTCCACTCAGGGAGATTGAGTGTAAGGTCTCAGCAAGGTCAATTGCATCACCGACCCTCCCGGATTGCTGATGGGCAACCGAGGATGCTGGTTGTGAAGATGATCCAGTCATAGGTCTAGTCAAACCAGTTGGTTGAGCATTGGAAGAATTCCTGCCCAACTGATCAACGACATCATTGACCTCAGGAACATCTTCAGCCAGTTGTCGTAATGTCCTGCGCACTAAAGTAGCTTCATCAAAAACAACATTGCATGTTATTTCCACAAGCTTGGTGGTCTTGTTAAATACTCTATAGCCCTTGTGAGAGGGATGTCCATATCCAACAAGGGCACCCTCATCAGCTTTAGGCGAAAAAGCATTTAACTTCGACTTACCATTATTATGGACATAACATGGTGAACCGAAAGCACGAAGATGATCTAGAGAAGGCTTACGACCAAAATAAACTTCGTAGGGAGTTTTCTTGAGTCTGTCGTTGATCCCGCTTCTATTCTGAGTATAGCAAGCCGTCACCAACGCTTCTCCCCAAAAACTCTGTCCTAAGCCGGATTCTACCAGCATGGACCGGACCGCTTCTTTCAGCGTCCTGTTCCTACGTTCTGCCAGTCCATTCTGCTGCGGTTGCCTTGGTGCAGATCTTTCATGCTTAATGCCGGCTTCCGCGCAAAAATCCATCAGCAGACTGTTGCAGAATTCCGTCCCATTGTCTGACCGTATCCGCTTTACAGTAGCTTCTCTCTGTTTCTGTGCTTTGACAATCAAATCTGGAAGAATGACTTTCACTTCATCCTTGGATCTGAGAAGCTTTACCCAGGTATAGCGCGAGTAGTCATCGACTACCACCAGCGAATAACGTCTTCCTCCAATGGTTTGAGGTGCTACTGGTCCAAAGAGGTCCATATGTAACAATTCGAGTACACGACTGGTACTGGGGCAGACTGGCGACTGGTTCTTGAAGGACTTCTTAGTTTGCTTGCCCTGCTGGCATGCTTTACAAATTCCTTCCTTCTTGAATCCTCCCTTGGGAAGTCCTTCCACAAGATCATGCTTGGCCAGGTAGTTGATAGTTCTGAAATTCAGATGACTTAACCTTTTGTGCCACAACCAGTTAGTTTCCATAGAACTGGTGGCCACGAAGCATGAATCTGTCTTCCCGCTTTGCCAGTCAACGGTATAAAGTCCTCCGTTCCGAATACCTCTCAGCTTGATCTCGCCAGTCTTCTCATCCTTGATCTGGCACTCTGATTTCCCAAAGTGAACAGTGTATCCACTATCGCACAGCTGACTGATACTCAGGAGGTTGTGCTTGAGAGAGGTAACAAGGGATACATTTATAATTCTGACATCGTCCTTCTCGATGCAGCCCTTGCTAATAACTCTGCCCTTAGAGTTATCACCGAAAATAATTGGAGGTCCTTTGACCTTGATGAGATCTGCAAACAAATCCTCTTCACCAGTCATGTGAGCTGAACACCCACTATCTAAGATCCACTCTCTCGACCTCTGAAGCTGTGTTGCATGATCCTGTACCTGCAAGAAAGAAATGGAATTCATTTAGGTCCCCGATCATCTGCGGGTCCTGCAGGGTTAGATCGCTGGATAATTCCTTTCGGAATCCAGACTTGAGTGATTTTCAGCTCGTTTTACCCTTGCTGACATCATTAATAACCTTTCCCTTCCTTTTGAAGTAATGAGTGCGTTTGGTTTGGGAAGGTGTGGTTGTGTGTGTATCGCCTTTGGAAGTACGCTTCCGCTGAGAGCTTCGGAAATGTTTTTCCGGTACATTGTGTTGCCTTTGTGGTCTCTGGAAGTGTGGACCACCATGGCTAGCCTTCACAGCCCTTTGAGAAAACTTGTGATTGGGCTCAGGCCTCCGATAGGTATTCCTCCTATCAGGTATTATCCTTCTCTCAGAGTTACTCTGAGATTTGGATCCCTTGTAAGTATGCTGGTGACTGGCATACTTACGAGGTTGTGCGTGGATTCTCTTGACAGCTGGTGCTGGCTGTCGGATTCCACTGGCAGCTGACGCTGACTTCATTGCCTTAGAATTATTCGGCTTAGTATGCGTCTTAGGGTGTGCTGGCGTCCTGTCAGCAGAGGATTTTGCCAGTTGAGGTTTTTGTCGTGATGACTCACCTATATATCTGGTCTTATTATTCCTGTGCTGATCAGCCATACGGGACTGACTGGTATTACCAGCTGGTGCTGATGCATTTACCAGTTTGCCCTTTCCTTTACCAGCATTGATTTGTTCGGGTTGGTTTATGCTCAAATCCTTTTCAAATCCCAACCCGAATTTATCAGTAGGCTTTCTCCAATGACTTAAAGACTTTTCCAAATCCTTGGAGCCTTTATTCAAAAAATTTATTTTATTTTCTTGCTCCAGAACGATGTTGTGAAAATTATCTCGCTCAGTTTTTGCAATTTGAAAATTTTGGAGCAATTCAAAATGGGTCTTTTTCAGAGTGGCTAGCTCTTCACCGATTGACCTAGATTTTTCAATCTTATTGGTCAAAATAGAAATTTGATCTTTCAGCGAGGTGTTTTCGCCAGCCAAGACATTCTTTATTTCATAAAATTTCAAAAATTCTCGTTGAAGAATGTCTATAGTGACAGCTTCTGAGTCGGAGCAATGCGACTCAGAATCGTCTAGGATGCATGGAGACATGATGTGCAATGAGGGAACAGATTGTACCTGGTCGTCAGCAGCAAGTGCTTGTTCCTCCTCACTGTCAGCACATTCTTCATGTGCTTCCTCTCCGAAGGCTACCATCAGCGCCAGTAGCGCTTCCTCTTCTGACTCTTCATCTGATGTATACTCTCCATCATCATGGTCAGGAATATCAGGAACCTCTGTCCTGGTCAGCATCGCCTTGGCAACGGCCTTCGATGCATGCTCTTCAAAGAGCTTCTTCAGCCTTTCCCGCTCATCTTTATCCACTTGTGGACATTCAAATTTGAGAGCACGGGGAGCTCTCTTGACGAATTTTCCTTCAGATGAGCTGAGAGAAGCTCCCTGTTTCGCCTTGGCTTTCTCGAGAAGAACAGCCAGTCTCTTCATTTGTTGCTCAAGATCTGCGATAGAGCTCTCGCTGCCTTTTGAGTTAGATCCCGATGGGGATGGGATCTCTTTCTGCTGGTTGTGCGGCCCAGCAGGTCTGTCAGTGTGGAAAGGCTTCTTGTGCTTCCACTTGAAATCCCTCTTGACGAAGTAGGCTTCGTCTTGTGTTTTGATGCTGGGAGATCCAACGGTCCGAATGACTTCATTTTTGTTCACCATTTGGATATCCCATTCATGTGCTTGGAGCTGAGCAAATAGCTCCTTGGGAGTCATCTTGGATAGATCCTTCTCCTTAAGAGATGTGGTCTTCACAAACCAGTCCTCCTTGGGCATCTTTGACAGGATCTTTGCATTAAGCTCTGCATTCGAGTACTCCTTGTCCAAAGACTTCAGCTCGCTGACTATGGCATTGAATCTAGCCTCCATCTCCTTGATGGTTTCACCAGTCAGCATCTGGAATGACTCGTACTTGTCCACCGCAACTTGCAACTTGTTGCGCTTCATCTGATCTGTCTCCGTACAGAGACTATCAATGTAGTCCCAGACATCTTTGGCAGTGTCAAATTGGAGGGCTTCCTCCATCAGCGGTTCTGGGAGAGATGATAGGATCATATCAAGAGCAACGGAGTCCAGCTGATTCCGCCTCCTGTCTTCAGCATTCCATTCTTCCGGGGGCTTTGGGATCTCAGCAGCTGGTTGATCTCCTAACTGATGCCTTGTCTTGGTGATCTCGATCGGCCCTTTCTCTAGCACGTCTTTCATCTCCGGATGGACGCTTTTCAGCTGAATGAACGACCTCTTTCGCCATATATCATGCTTCTCCGGATTGTAGTTCATCAGCTTCAGGACATTCATCTTGTGTACATGAGCTAATCAACAGACAGAAAGAGTAGAGTGCAAGGAAACTTGGATCTCGGTCCTAAGCGACTCAGTGTACGACCAGTCTAGAAAGACCGACCGCGCCTGATACCACTTGTTGGTCCCGGTTTTTCAGAGTATATACGTTACGCAGCGGAAATAAAGTTAATTGTTTATTGCACGCTACTTACACTCAGCTGACAACTGGCAACTAGTCAGCTGGTGCTGGTTACTAAGTACGCAGCTGACAACTGGTCAGCTGGTGATTCAAAACTTAGAATATTTAGTCAAGTTTGCACAATTATATCAGTTTCAGAACATACACCAGCACTTGAGTGCTGGGTTTTAAATCAGAATGTAATGCAGAAAACTGATAAATGACAAAAAGATTTATAGTGGTTCGATCAATCGATCTACGTCCACTCTCCAGTCGAAGCACTGGAAATTTCACTATGAGCAATCGGTTACAGGTTGCCTACGATCTATCTCTAGCTGGTGAATGCCTTGTCCACCAGTTCACTAGATCAACTGCTCCCGGTCCTGGTTTCCTCTTCAGCTCTCTTCTGCTGATGGAGTGCGAGCACGTCACTTCAACCTCCACAGCGATTTGGGTGTTTAGTTCTCCCAAGAACGTAAATCCTTTTGCGGCAAGGTTCGCCCGTAATAACTCAAGTGCTAGAATGCACAGGAGCTGCCGTGAACTTCCTCGAAGAGAAAGAACACCAAATGAGATCTTTAACTTACAAGCTTAAAGCTTGAAGTCTCGTGTTTGATAAATCAACACACGGAAAGCCTTAGGAAAGGCCTCGAAAGTACTTTATGCGTTCTTGCAGTAATATCAGTTCTTTCGGTGGTTGAGCAGATTAGTTGAATCGTGGAATCAATCGCTCGTGGAATCTAATGTTTGAATGTTGGTGGTTGCGACGTATTTATAGCCGCAGGAACCGATTCAAACTTTCTAGCCGTTTGGATGCATCCGGAAAGATGTCAGACCTCGGATGTCCTTCTGACGGCGGCAGGTATGTTTTTCCGGAAGGAACCATACCTTTGATCGCTTTATCTGACACAGATCTCTTTGTGTCAGAACGGCTCTTTAAGTCAGTCCGAGGAATAAGACTGGCGTCTTGTGACTGATAGACTTTAAGTTAGTCATCCTTTGTCAGTCGATTCCTCAGAGAATCTTCTTCTTGTCTCTACGACGCTGGGAGAGAGAATCTGGAATTCTGCTGGTAACATCTGACTGGTAGATCATACTGGTGATCTTGTGCTGGCAGTCTCTGCTGGTGACTTGCCCTGGCATCATCAAAGTCTACCAAATCTCTAGATGTTAACTCTTCTCGGAATCTCCCATGACTGGTGAAATCACCGCTGGTGAATAGTGTAAGTAGGAAAACGTATTCTCCTGGTACGGTTTGTCAGCCGCCTGCTGATGAAACCCTTCCCAACTGGTGAACAGTGGCCAGTCATAAGCGCTTCTCACCGCTGGTGAACAGTGTTAGCGCGAGTCTTTGTCAGCCGCCTGCTGATGGAACTTTTCCCAACTGGTGAACAGTAGCCAGTGGTAAGCTTTACTCATGCTGGTGAACAATGTCAGCATGAGTCTTGATCAGCTGCGACTTACAACTCAATAGACCTAAACAGGACTTTACATTTAAGACCAGATCTATGTAGAGACAACTGGCGCTGGTAGGACTTAGGATTTGATCCACCAAAACTATAATCTAAACAAATAAGCTACTGGGAAAGGAAACCTTAGACAGATTTCCCAACACATTTCCAACATAAAAAAATTATCGAAATAATTTTTTATTGAGATTTTACGATAGTACTATGCAGCTTGGTTGGATTTAAATTTATTCATTTGCGACTTATAAAATTTTAATGAAATAAAATATGGTTATCCATCTCCCCTATGTTATATGAGGCCAAAATCCAGCCATTAGCTTCAAAATTGGACGATCTTGATTTAATTTGAAAATAGAAAAATTCGGTACATTATCTAATGGAACATACTACATTATCTGGGTATAATAGTAATTTTTATATTAAGGGCTTTGTAACTAATGTGAAACATGTAACACATCCTCATTTTCTCTCTCCTCTAGAAATCTTATAAAACTTTAAATAATCATAACTCACGCAATTTAAATTATTTTTTTACATGTTATATATCAAATTAAAGATAATTTAATTATCTTTCAAATGCAATCCGTATTACATATATTTCGAATAAGATAATCGCTTTAAAACTAAACAATGTAATGACTAAAACTAAATGATGTACCATAATACAGAGAATAATGTAATGACATATTATATTTATCTTATTTCGATGTTGTTCATAGAAAATACTGGGGATAATCTTAATTTCACAGTTGTGGTTGCATTTTATAGATAAAAAAGGTGTCTAAGTAGTACATTACGTTTCGCTTGTGTATTATGTATCGCTTGAGTGGTACATTATGTGTAGTCTGTGTATTACATTATCCATGTCTGTTTCTTTGCAGTTGCATGATAAAAAAACAGAACACAGTTCATTAAATAGATAAAACATTGTCGGAGTGGTACATTATGTGTCGCCTGCGTGATACATTATTTATCGCATGTGTATTACATTATGTCTGTAACAACAGCGCAAAAATAAAAATGGATCGCAACAAAATAGAATGGAGTGCATTATATAGATAAAACGGGATCTAAGTAGTGCATTATGTGTCGTATGTGTATTACATTATTCATGCCTGTAACAATAGTGCAAAAACGAGCAACAACAATGGATTGCAACAAAAACATAACACAATGCATTATGTAGATAAAAAGTGGCCTGAGTGGTACATTATGTGTCGCTTGAGTGGTACATTATGTGTCGCCTGTGTATTACATTATCCATGTTTGTAACTGTGAAGATAAAAAAACCGTTCCAGAAATTAATGGATGTCTGGTAACCTTAAATATGGGGATTCTCAATTAATGCAGCTCGTTCTCATAACGTGGTAATAAAGGGGTAGGTCAGTATTAATTCTGTGGTGAAAAAGAATTAATATTAATTAATTAATTGTGTCCTGGGTTGTGGACATGGGAATTAATTAATTTATAGGCCCACTTTATTATTTGCATTAGGTCCCAGGTCTGGCCCAAATAAGTGTGCTGAATTGAGCCCAGTAGCCCATTAGGGATAAAACCCTGGGTCTATAAATAGACCACTCTCTCTGGAAACCCTAGCCACTCTTTTGTGATTATTCAAATCAGTCAAAACCCTAGGGCAGAGAGAGAGAGGCGCCGACTTCATTGTCAGAGGAGGAGAATTTTGATTCTGGTCCTGCTCAAGCCACAGATCTACGGAGTCCTCACCAGTAGTAGATCTGATCAACACCGCGATACAGATCTGAAAATCTAATCTGGAGAACAACAGATTCCCCTCTTCCTTTTTGTTCTTTCGATGTTATTCTAGAAATTAGTATTCTAATTTCTGTTTCCGCAGACAAATCGAATTGCATGGTTGAATTAGAGTTTGGATTTCAAACGCAAAAATCGGTACAGACTCGATGGAATAACGGTAATCCCTCAATCCTCAATACTGATTATTAAATTCATAGGAGCATTCTAGGGATTTGTGAATTTGAATTATGTGCAATATCCATAAATCAATCCGGTTCAGTTTGGTTTTGGTGATTCGGTTCACGGAAAAACCCTACAATTGGTAACAGAGCGAGGTTTCTGATTTATGGCTCTGTTGTTCATAATTGAATTCAATATGCATGTATGGATTTATTGTTTATTGTGGATGGTTTTTGTTCCTCGTGGCAACCCATTGATTCAGCCCGCGGTGGTTTATCCGTGTAGGGTTGAATTGTTTTGTAAAATCACGAGAAAATCCGTGATTAGTGTAGATTTGAAAAAAATTGTAATAGAATAGTTTTTCTGTAATTTTTCAAATTTAATTTGGACGAGTCGAGGACGAAGAACAAAGACGGAGCTGACGGAGACGACGGCGGGCGCTGGCAGCGCTGCAGGCACGCATGGCCGGGGCGCGAGCAGCAGCCACGGCGCGCGTGGCCTGCGCGCAGGACGGCGGCACAGCGCGCGGGCGCAGGGCCACGCCGCGCGACACAGCAGCAGCAGCGCGGGGCGCGCACGCGCGCGAGTGCGTGGCGTGCCGGACGCGGTGGCTGGCCGCCGGCGGCAGGCGGCTGGTCGGCGGCGGCTGCGGTCGTCGTTGGCTGCTGCTGTCCCATCGCGGTGGCCTGGGTTTTGGTGGTTTGTGCAATCCTGTGTAAACCCTAGGGTTTGTATTAGGGTTAGGGCGAATCATCAGATCACAAAGGCCTAAATCCCAGAAGATTTGGTGTATCCAGATTTGAAGACCCTTGAAGATTTGGAAGATTTGAAAAAGATTTGGTATTATCCAAATTAATTCAAAATTCAAATTGTAATAGATATAATTTAATTTTTCTATTTTTGGGGCCACGAGGAATTTTTGTTTGCCTTAATTGTCCTCGTATGATATGTGATTTATTTATGTGCGCAATTAAGCATGTGTAGATAATAGGAAAAGCATGTTTTAACGCTTTTATTATTTACAGCTTTCAAGCATGCTTATGTGATTAATTTCTTGTTGGATTATATTTTGGGAATTTTTGGGCTTGTATTATTACATGCAAAAATTTGGGAAATATAATGACAAAGAAATTATGTGTGCGCATAAAGAAACCTTTTAAAAGAAAAATACTAAGCAGATTTTTTAATTAAAATCAATAGACCTCCACAAAGCGGTCCTAGGCTGTAAGTGTATCACTCGTTCTAGTAAACGTCTACGAGTGTAGCTTGCTAGTTCCTAGAGGTACATGGGTACAGTTGTTGGGATTTCTAGACAAACAATTTAAATCATGTGAATAGTGGGAGGGCTTTGCGTAAACGTCTACGAGTGTAGCTTGCGTAGACCTCTTTCACAAGTATTCTAGGATTGATTTAAATTATAGATAACAAAAGCTTTAAGGGCTGTGCGGTATGGTTACATGCCATGCTAAACTGTCTCTTTTGGCCGGAGTTAAATTTGTGGTTAATTGCTTAGAAGCATCTTAGAATTTAATGCAAGAATTGCATCCCTGTTCTTGAGAGATGGCTTGGTCTAAGGTTTTCACTAATTATTAATTTCTAGTGTCAAAAGCATCCTGACATGGTAGTGAAATTAAATGGATTGGGGCTTAAAACCCGCAGTTCTGGTTGAGGGTGACATCGTAAATGTGTACAAGTGTAGCTTGCGGTGGGAACTCTTGGGCAATTAGTGGAAAACATTTGTATTTGATTTATTAAAAGGTTTTCAATGCATTTGTTTTCGAAGTTCTACATGTATGTTCTTATTTAAGATTCTTTATTGTTTCAGATATGTCTATGTCTTATGTCATCAATATTCTTTCACAAAACACTCTAACTGGTCCGAACTTTCTAGAATGGAAGCGCAATCTTGAGTACCTCCTGATTGTAGAAGAACATATGTTCGTTCTGCAAGTACTTTGTCCCGAAGTGCCAACTGCTGAATCCAGTCAATTGGATATAGACTTTTATAACAAGTGGGAGAAATCGAACAATGTAGTCAAGTGCTACATGATGACCATAGGGACGCCTATGACATCATGACGAGTCTGGAGGCGACCTATGGGGAAACTGATAGAGCCGTCGGGTTCAATCTCATGAGAGAAATCGTGAGTAAGAAAATGACTGATGGCACCTCAGTGAGAGAGCACGTAGTTACCATGACTCACCTCATGGATGAGCTAACTGTGCATGGTGGAGGTATCGACGCTGAGGCTAAGGTGGATATCATACTGAACTCTCTACCCAAGTCCTCTGAGAGTTTTTGGCTGAATGTTGTCATGAACAAGAAAGAGTATACTCTTAACGAGTTACTCAATGACTTGATGGCAGCGGAATCAATCATGAACCCTCAGAAAGTTGCCTTGGCCACTTCTGGTAATCTCTCTGCTGTACCGAAAAGTATGAAGCGGAAGAAAGTGATTAAGAAGTGGGCCAAGAAAACACCTGTGAAGGATGGTGGGGCTGGGAAAAAGCCTAAGGTGGCAACTGAAAGGGACAGGTGCTTCAGGTGCGGTAAGAAAGGACACTGGAGGAAAGATTGTCAAGCCAACAAAGCTAGACAAAGTATGCCATTTTGCATGTATAACTGTAAGAATGATTAGAGTTTGTTGTTGCTCTTCTAGAGCTGTAAGCACTGACTTGTTGATCATGTTATTGTACTTTGCAGGGGACCTTGCCGACAAGGCTGGTGAGTGATGGCAAGAAGATACCAAACTGAATGAAGGCAACGTTTTATGACGGAGCTTCATGGAGTTTTCTTTTCCTTATGTTCTGATGAATTAAAGTACATTTCATAGTTTATTTGTGGGCCGTGGTTTATCGGCAGGAAAAATTTCATCAACTTTTATGGATATTTGTTATTTATGATTTTATCATTGGTAATAACAATGTTATCCATTATGGTATGTTGATTTACAATCTCTATGTTGCTTTGATCAAATATGTCCTTAAATATTGTATGTAATTCATCCAAAATTGATAATCCTAGAAAGAGAAAACTTACTTCTTCTGATGAGGATCTTACATATCTCTGGCACTTGAGACTGGGTCACATCAGCTTGAAGCGGATTCAAAGACTTGCAGATGATGGTACATTGGACCTAAGCCGGGCTGTACCTTATCAAGTTTGGGAATCCTGCATCGAGGGCAAGATGTCAACTAGGCCTTTCAAGGCTAGTCAGTCTCGAGCAAAGAAAGTGTTGGAATTGATCCATTCTGACTTATGTGGACCGATGTCCACACAGGCTCGTGGAGGGAACGAGTACTTTGTCACTTTCATTGACGACTACTCAAGGTACGGATACGTTTACCTGCTTCGCTACAAGTCTGAATGCTTTGAGAAATTCAAAGAGTTCAAGGCTGAAGTAGAAAATAAGGTCGGGAAAACTATCAAGTCGCTGTGATCTGACCGCGGTGGCGAATACCTCGGCAATGAGTTCCTGCAATATTTGTCAGAAAACGGGATTACATCCCAGCGGACTGCATCGGGTACCCCGCAGCAAAACGGTGTAGCTGAAAGAAGAAATAAGACTCTTCTAGAGATGGTAAGATTAATGATGAGTTATGCAAACTTACCAATTTCGTTTTGGGGCTACGCATTGGAAACAACAACTTATGTGCTTAATGTGGTGCCTTCTAAATCAGTTCCTAAAACGCCTTCTGAGCTCTTCCTTGGTCGCAAACCCAGTTTGTGCAAGTTTAAAGTATGGGGCTGTCCGGCACACGTACTGTCGAAGGAACCTGATAAGTTAGAAAGCAGGTCAAAAGTAATGTTGTTCATAGGGTATCCCAGACAAACGAAAGGTGGTTACTTTTACTGTCCTGAGAAGTCAAAGGGTCGTTGTTAGCACCAACGCTAGATTCTTGGAGGATGAATATGTGAGTAATCACAGGTCAAGGAGTGATATCGTTCTTCAAGAAATTGAGAACGAGAATGCAATTCCAAGGGAAGGGGAACGTGTAGATGTGGGTGCACCTGTGAGAGGTACAACACCACAGACACGTTCTTTAGTACAAGGTGCAGGATCACAAGTCACTGCACCTACTACTGACACGGCACCGATGCCTCGCCGTAGTGGGAGAGTTATTTTCTAGCCAGAAAGGTACATGTTCGTGTGTGAGTCTTCGGACTTGAGCCCGGAAGACGGACATGAGGACTCTGACCCACTAACTTACGAAGAGGCAGTGCAGGACAAGGATGTTGTCAAATGGCGTGTCGCCATGGATTCTGAAATTGAATCCATAACTGCTATGGATGTATACCAGAAAACTGATTTGCCGGATGGCTTTAGGGCCATAGGGTGCAAATGGGTATACAAGAGAAAGAAAGGGGTGGATGGAAAGATCACTGCTTTTAAAGCCAGGCTGGTGGCAAAGGGTTATAGTCAGAAAGAGGGCATTGACTACGACGAAACCTTTTCACCTGTAGCCATGCTCAAATCCATCCGGATACTCCTTGCCATAGCTGTGCATATGGACCTCGAGATCTGGCAGATGGATGTCAAAACCGCTTTTCTAAACGGTTACCTTGAAGAAGGTAGAGACATCTATATGCAGCAACCCGAGGGTTACATAAGAAAGGGTGAAGAACATCTTGTCTGGAAGCTTAGGAAGTCCTTGTATGGACTTAAGCAAGCTTCAAGGTCGTGGAACTTATGTTTCAACGATGTGATTAAATCCTAGAGATTTGCACAGTTAGAAAATGAAAGTTCTGTTTACCGACTTTGTGTCAGTGGGAGCGTGGTCTTCCTTGCACTTTACGTTGATGACATACTCCCATTTGGAAACAACGAGAGAGTGATGTCGGAAATCAAGGCTTGGTTATCCGAACAGTTCCAAATGAAGGATCTGGGAGAAGCTGGCTACATTCTTGGGATTAAGGTCTTACGAGATCGTAAGAGAAGAATGTTGAGCTTATCCCAGGCATCCTATGTGGATACTGTGATATCCCGATTCAGCATGCAACTCGCCTTGCTACCTTTCAGACATGGTGTTCGTCTTTCTGGTGGGCAGTGTCCTCAGACACAGCGGGAGAAAGACGAGATGAGTCTTGTACCATACGCTTCGGCTGTGGGTAGTCTCATGTATGCGATGCTGTGTACCAGGCCAGATATCTGTTATGCCATTGGCATGGTAGAAAGATATTAGTCTAACCCTGGATAGGCGCACTGCACTGCTGTAAAGCACATTCTCAAGTATTTGAAAAGAACTAGGAATTTCTGCCTAGTTTATCAAAGTGAGGATTTGTGCCCTGTGGGTTATACAGACTCGGATTTCCAAGGGGACCAGGATGAGAAGAAATCGACCTTAGGATATGTGTTTACCCTAGGAGGTGGAGCTGTATCTTGGAGGAGCTCAAAGCATAAATGCATTGCTGACTCCACCATGGAGGCGGAATATGTCACCGCCTCAGACGCCTCGAAAGAGGGGATGTGGCTCCGGAACTACCTTTTAGAGTTGGGCGTGATCCCGAGTTTGCTAAGGAGCATCACAATTTATTGTGATAACTCTGGTGCAGTGGCAAACTCAAAGGAACCGCGGTCTCATAGGGCAGGCAAACACATAGAGAGAAAGTACCATATCATACGAGAAATTGTATCGAGGGGCGATGTGCTGATTAAGAAGATTGACACTGCTAAAAATCTTGCTGATCCGTTTACAAAGAGCTTGCCGCAGAAAGTTTACAAAAGACATATTCGTGAGCTGGGTCTGAGGTGGATGCCGATCACTGATAGTGGTTAAAAAGACAGCAGACTAGATAGACAGACAGTATACTCTGTAATAGCTTAGTTATGCTTTAAGTATAAGTGGGAGATTGATGGGTTTTGTATACTGAAAGCATTTATTATAATGAGTATACAACGATTTATTTCTCCTATCTGTTAACGATCTTACATGTATGAACAATGGTATCCTCTTGTCTCACCTTTAGGGACGATCATACGGCGTGTTGTAGATCGAATAAGACAGTATGATCACTTGACCTAGTGAGACATAAACCTGATCACAGCCGAGATAGTGTATGAGGATACGTCTATCCGGATGGCTGCGACATTGTCGGGATAAGTAGTCTGTCTTGGTTACTTGACATGCTGGTACGCTGAGGTGGCGTATTGATGGACCGCAGTGAGATGTATTCGTCTGTCTGACATCAGCGAATACAAGATCTCATTTTATTGATTGAGTCCAAACCCTAACGAAGGTTCAGGGGTTTGCACGGGTTGACTGTTGCTTTGACTTGCCATGGTGGAGAGCCTAAGTAACGTGCTCGTATATCCGCATCTTTGGTAACAACAGGTCGTGTAGTACCGCCTGAGACTGGGTTTAGGTAACCATATCCGAGTAATAGGATGGGACATTCCCTGAGGAGCTCAATAACATTCATCGTGCCAAAGTCTTGCAGGCTGATTAATTTCAGGCACGAGTGATAAGGTTTGAGTGGTACTACTCAGGAATTATAAGATATTAATTAATTGTAGTTAGAGCTTGTCAGAGGCTCCGATTAATTAATGGATGTCCGGTAACCTTAAATATGGAGATTGTCAATAAATACAGCCCGTTCTCATAACGTGGTAATAAAGGGGTAGGTCAGTATTAATTCTGTGGTGAAAAAGAATTAATATTAATTAATTAATTGTGTCCTGGGTTGTGGACATGGGAATTAATTAATTTATAGGCCCACTTTATTATTTACATTAGGTCGCAGGTCTGGCCCAAATAAGTGTGCTGAATTGAGCCCAGTAGCCCATTAGGGATAAAACCCTGGGTCTATAAATAGACCACTCTCTTTGGAAACCCTAGCCACTCTTTTGTGATTATTCAAATCAGTCAAAACCCTAGGACAGAGAGAGAGAGGCGCCGACTTCATTGTCAGAGGAGGAGAATTTCGATTCTGGTCCTGCTCAAGCCACAGATCTACGGAGTCCTTACCAGTAGTAGATCTGATCAGCACCGGGATACAGATCTGAAGATCTAATCTGGAGAACAACAGATTTCCCTCTTCCTTTTTGTTCTTTCGATTTTATTCTAGAAATTAGTATTCTAATTTCTGTTTCCACAGACAAATCGAATTGCGTGGTTGAATTGGAGTTTGGATTTCAAACGCAAAAGATCGGTACAGACTCGACGGAATAACTGTAATCCCTCAATCCACAATACTGGTTATTAAATTCATAGGAGCATGCTAGGGATTTGTGAATTTGAATTATGTGCAATATCCATAAATCGATCCGGTTCAGTTTGGTTTTGGTGATTCAGTTCACGGAAAAACCCTGCAGTGTTCAATTTTTCTTCAGCAGTGTTCTTCTCTGCTGCAGCTTTCTCTGCTTCCTCTGTCTACGAGATCATGACAAGCTTCCTCTTTGTCCTCTTCGCTTTCTTCTCAGGGGAAGTAACATCAAACCTCTTTCTCTTCGGTATCTCGATTGCAATTGTGCCCAGAGCAAGTGAAGATTGTTCTGCTTCATTCGTGGCCATTATCTCATTGATCTGCTCCTCTGGCAGATTTCCCAAATTCACAATCTCCTCAAGATGCTGGAAACATTGCTCTGTTTCAGCATTCTTGGTCAATGTAGCAACCTCTTCAGCAGACAGAGGGATGACCTTCTCCAATACCCGGTATCCCAAACTTCTTTCATCTACCTCCTCATCAAACGTGGGCTTATCCTTATCCACATTCGATTTCCCTTTCAATTGACGAGGTCGCTTAAAATCAAGGGGTTTTGGTTCCTTCCTTGTCACAGGAATGAAGTCCGTAGGTAGGAGTCTCACACCTTGATCGACACTCTTGTTGGTGAAGAGCATCTCCTGATACTTGCTAATCTTCAAACCAAAATTGGCATTTGAGGAGAATGTCCCATCTATGGACATGTGATCGTTCTTGCAAGCATGCTCTGCCCATCGCTCGAAGAAGAACTCTACCCAATTTCCTTTTACATTATTGATCAAGGCCATCATAATGACGTACTTCTTCGCCGATAACTCAGAGTACGAACCAACATCACACTGGAACATCTTAATCACCAATTTGGCAAGGATTTTGAAATCCTCCTTCAGAAAATTGATAGGAGTGGCTACCTTGAAGGAAATAATCTGTCCTTTTCTGTCCTTCAACTCTCCCGGCTTCTTCCACAAATTCCATCGTCACTCCATCTCTGTTATATCATTCACCTTATTTTGGGATATCCTCTCCCCATAATTTCAAAGGCCAAATGTCTTTGCAAGAATATCGGCACTCACATCAATGATGTTGCCGTAGACAGAGGTTTTGAATGACTTTCTTAGTGTCATCCATTACAGCCCTAGCATAGAATTCTGACACCATATGTGGATGAAAGTGTTCATGTTCAACAAATAGATATTTCACTACCTGTTCTGTGTCAAGAATATGCATGATCCATTTTGGAATGTGAGAAATAGCAAGAGGCATATAAAGGATTATGCCCTTCATGATTTGGGCTAATCGCCTATGCTCCTTTGTATGGCCGGTCTGCTCCTTCTTCCGAGCCAAAACAACGAGTTGACTGTAAGGGATGGAGTCATCGATGTCTTCTTTCTTCACAATCCCTGTGAATCCCGGCGCATGTCGCTCATGCAACGGCGAACCCGTAATCGGCAGAAATATGAAAGTGGGGGTAGTACGTGATTTGGGAGAACGATTGCCAGTTTCAGGATTTTGGGTAGATGATGATTCGAGATTGGTAGCCATGAGTATTAACTTTGAATTTCAGAGAGGAATTTTTGAGTGGGATGGGTTTGAGTGTGAGGGTTCGAGGGTTTGGAGATGATTAGGGATTTGAAATTTGAATTCCGGAAAAAATATGCGACAAAGATGAAGGTTCAGATTTATACCTTCTGATGTAAGATCTAATGGCTGGGGATTCTTCCTAGGTAGATTTAATCGACTGTTCAGATCCGGCGCGACCTTCCGTATAGCTTCCCACTCTCCAAAAATTACTTGAGTGCTTTGGACGTGGCTCTTCCTGATTCGTTGCAGCCGTCTGCTTGCATTAAATGCATTACGCCGGGTCCCATCAATTTGAATTCAAAAGAAAACTTCCCGCATACGCGTCTGAGAACTTGGACTCAGCAATTTGTCAACGTGTAATCCGACTAGGATATGAATTCATCATACACGTGTAAGCAATTGGCATATAGTATCCCTTCCCAAAATTGTCACTTCTCATAATGTCTGCTGAAATTGGTATTCAACATTCAAGTATATGTAATGAGTGTCTTGAGCCCATCGTCATCTGATCATCTTCCATCATCTCTGTCTCTGATTAGACATTCAGTGCCTATCTGGCGATCTCTCTCTCTCTGCAACGCCTTGAATTCCAAGAGACATCTGGAATCATTGTGATCTTTCAAAAGATTTTTAGGCCAGTCATTATGAGAGCACATGACCGTTTTTCTGCTTATAAATATGGCCTTATGTGATGACCCTTCATCTCACTTATCACCATTTTCGCCTTCTTTCTCCCAAAAAAAAACTTTCCTTCTCTAGATATGGATTCTCCACCAGGTGTGAATATTCATAGAAATCAGATTCTCAACGAATCTAGCTTGTACATTGAGTACGAGTCAGATTATATAGTGGCTGAGGAGGTCATGGCGGCCATGCAACAGAACGGACTTGAGCAGTTTGTCTACACAACTCCTCGCCACTTCCAAGAGGGTCACCTCAGAGTGTTCCTCCGGACCTGCGCTCAGGAGGTGGACGTTGTATATGGCGTCTTCCAGAATCAGCTCGTTCGCTGGACCCCTAATTCTTTTGCTCGGGACTTCGGCCTTCGTCGGGGTCCCCTATCAGTCTGGGACTATCGTGGAGCGGAGACGGCTCCAGAATGGTCGGCGTGGGAGAAGTGGAAACATTCTTCCTGGTTTGAGTTCAGCCCTGTGGCCTCTGCTTCCGGGCTCCGAACCTCATACTGGGTGATGTTCCGCATCATCCACAACATGATCGTTAGCTACGATCATGTTGACTCGACCTTCTCTAGGGAGGTCTGGAAGGCCATGATGGCCTTCGATGATAGGGCAGAGGTGGACTGGGCGGCCTTCGTCTTCCAAGGTGTCTGGGACTTCGTCAAGCATTTTCCGGAGGAGCCCCTTCCATGCGGCATGCAGCTCAGCTGGCTCCTAGAACAGAGGTTTCCAGACATAGTTGCCGGTCGCTCCAACCTTAGGGGAACTGATTTCTTTCCCTTTAAGTCTCGCTCCCCCTATTAAATAAAGTCTTTGTAATTTTTTTTACTTCCTCCTTTGTAAAGAAATTTATCTAATGAAAATATTTTTCTTTTGTATAATGTTTTCATATCATATGTTTGAACTTGCAAACAACTCAGAACATGACCTTCAGCAAACCAACTTAACATCTTCCATATATGCACGCCAAATAAAATAAATCTGAAAAGAGTACGAAACTTCTCCTTTCGCTAACTGCTGTGTAAACTCCATTCATCTACTACACGCCTAGCAAGATCTGCACCACTGCTAACATCCCAGCAGTGTCACTACCTCTGCTATCTGCCTAGCAGAATCAACATCTCTGCTATCAACCTAGCAGACACACATAAGTGTAGAAGCACAACAGTTAATAACCGTAAGCTGGGATACGATTTTCACACTTCCTCCAGAAATCTAAGAAGTCCAGAAGAAAATGAGAATAACATCTCATCCATCCACAACATAGTCTAACTCCATGAGGCCTAACTTGATACATAATTCCTTGAATCTGGTCTCTGCTAACAGTTTAGTAAAGATATCAGCAATCTGGTCCTCTGTGCAAATATATCGAACATCAATGTCCTTCTTCTCCCGATGATCGCGAATAAAATGATGTCGGATATCGATATGTTTTGTCCTTGAGTGATGCACTGGATTCTTCGTAATGCACATGGCACTATTGTTGTCGCAGTATATAGGCACACATTCAGGAAGAATACCATAGTCATGTAGTTGTTGCCGAATCCATAGAATTTGCGAACAACAGCTAGCAGCTGCAACGTACTCTGCTTCACTAGTCGACGTAGCTACAGAATGCTGCTTCTTGCTGATCCAGTTGATCAGCTTGTGTCCAAGAAATCGACAAGTTCTGCTGGTGCTTTTTCTATCAATCTTGCACCCTCCAGATTCAGAGTCTGAGTAGCCACTCAAAGTTAGACTGTCGGACATTGGATACCAAAACCTACAGCAATCCTACAGCAATCTTGCACCCTAGACCTTCTGTGCACTTGAGATATCTGACAATCCGCTTAGCAGTGTCCAAGTGTGTCTTCTTAGGGTTGGCTTGATATCTCGCCCATAAACCTACAGCATATGAAATATCCGGTCTGCTAGCAGTGAGATATAGCAAAGAACCAATAATACCACGATAAATGGTAGGATTCACATCATCCCCTTCTTTCTCAAGAGCTGCTATGCACGTTGTACTGATTGGAATCCACAGACTCTTGGTCTTCTCTGGATAATACTTCGCAATAAGATCGCATGTGTATTTTCTTTGATGGATAAAAACCCCTTCACTGGACTGCTGAACTTGAAGTCCAAGGAAGTATGACATCTTCCCCATCATACTCATTTGAAAGATGCTCGTCATGAGCCTGGAGAATTTATCACTTAGGTCTTGATTCCTCGACCCAAATATGATGTCATCTACTTATATCTGAACCAGTAGAATACTTCCTTCATCTTCGATTCGGAAGAGAGTTTGGTCAATCCTCCCTTTCTTGAAACCATTTGAGAGCAGGAACTTGGATAGAGTTCCATACCATGCTCTTGGTGCTTACTTCAAACCATATAAGGCTTTCCTTAGCCTGTATACTTGGTTTCCTTGTTTGAAGCCTGGTGGTTGCTCAACATAGACTTCCTCCTTGAGCTCACCATTCAAAAACGCACTCTTTACGTCCATTTGCATTACCGAGAATTCATGGTGTGCAGCATATGCAAGGAACAACCTTATTGCTTCCAGTCGAGCTACTGGAGCAAATGTTTCATCATAGTCTATGCCTTCGCATTGTCTATATCCTTTTGCAACTAGTCGCGCTTTATTTCTGACAACCATGCCAGTCTCATCTTTCTTATTTTTGAACACCCACTTTGTGCCAATAACACTTTGATGTTCCGGCCTGTCTACTAAGTCCCACACATGATTGCGAGTGAATTCAGCAAGCTCCTCTTGCATAGCGTTCACCCAATCTGGACATCATAGAGCATCCTCTACCTTGGTTGGCTCCTCACTTGATAAATAGCAAGCGAGCATCGCATTGTCTTGTCTCGTCAGGATAGGATCATTAATGTCTCCAAGAAAATCAACAAGAGAATGAGCGCGCAACCAGACTGGTCTTATGGGGACTGAAACTTTAGCATTTCCTTCTCCTGCTAGATCGTTGTCTGCTTCAATGTTCTCTTCAGCATTTGTCTGGTGCTCAGCATCAAAATTATCAGCAGCATGGTCATCAGCAATAGGGACATCAGCAACCAGTATCTCAGCAGCTGGAGCCTCTGCTACGGGATCTTCCGGAACATGAATCTCTTCAGCGAGTATCTCAGCAGCACCTCTGCCAACACTTTCAGCAACATCTATTCCTTCTTCAGCAATAGGAGGTGACCTTGATATCTCCTCCTCTTCATCATCTACCAATCCCAAGATATCTGGATTATCATTGAGATGAATAGGTGTGGCCTCACCGTGATCATTAGCATCACAGGCCTGGTCAGCAGTCTGGTCTCCTGCTGAGTGCGTTCGGTTTGGATTGCAGTCATTCATAGACTTAGTCGAATCAATACGCATAATTTCAAAAGAATTTAAGAGCGATTGACCATGGAAATCATTAGTCTCATGATTGCTATCCTTTTTCTCTTTTATGGCTCTGCGCACTAAAGTAGACTCATCAAAAATAACATTGCATGTTATTTCCACAATTCTGGTAGTCTAGTTTAATACTCTATAGCCTTTGTGAGTAGGGTGACCGTATCCAAGGAATACACCCTCATCTGACTTAGGCAAGAAAGTATTAAGTTTTGACTTCCCGTTGCTATGGATAAAACATGTCGAACCAAATGCACGAAGATGAGCAATAGAAGGCTTACGACCGTTGTACACTTCATAGGGAGTCTTGTTAAATCTGCTAGTAATAGCACTCCTATTCTGTGTAGAGGAAGCCGTCATAACTGCTTCACCCCAATACTTAGCAGACAGCTCAGAGTCTGCTGGCATTGACCGAACGGCCTCCTTCAATGTCCGGTTCCTTCTTTCTGCTAGCCCATTCTGCTGAGGAGTCCTAGCGGTGGACTTCTCATGTGCAATACCAGCTTCAGCACAAAAATCCATTAGCACTCCATTACAAAATTACGTTCCATTATCAGAGCAAATCCTCTTCACTATGATTTCTTTGCTGTTTTGCCCTTTGAGGATTAACTCCAGTAGAATGAGCTTTACTTCGTCTTTGGTCTTTAATAAGCGAACCCACATGTACCTGGAAAAGTCATCAACCACCACAAGAGTATAAATCCTTTTACTTACAGTGGGTGGAGTGACAGGGCAAAAAAGGTCCATGTTTAGTAGCTCTAGGAGCCTTTGGGAAGTGGCCTTCTCCGGGTTAGACTTAAATGATGCTCTGGTCTGCTTTCCTTGTTGACATGCTTTGCACACCCCTTCTTTGCGAAGAGTTTCAGCGGGCAGACCTACAACAAGCTTGTTCTTGGCAAGGTGGTTAATAGTTTTGAAATTCAAATGGTTTAACCTCTTGTGCCACAACCATGTTGTCTTTTCCTTGTTCAAGGCTAAGAAGCATGACTGTTGTTGACTACTCTGCCAATCAACAATGTATAGGCTACCTTGCGGATGCCTCTGAGCTTCACTTCACCTGTAATAGTGTCAACAATAGAACAACCAGTATTGACAAAGGATACATTGTACCCATTCTTGCATAGTTGACTTATGCTCAGTAGATTGTGCTTGAGGTTGGAAACAAGTACTACATTGACGATTCTCAATTCATTACGCTCAATGCACCCTCTTCCAACAACTTTGCCTTCGCTGCTGTCTCCAAACTTAACTTTGGGGCCAAAATAGAATCTTTGAAAATCTGAAAATAACCCCTCATTCCCGGTCATGTGTGCGGAGCAGCCGCTATCAAGGATCCATTCGTTTTCTATATATGACGCTTCAGCGCTCAGATCCTGTCCCTCATTTTCGTCTACGGCTAGAGCAGATTCACCACTCTGCTCAACATCAGCATCAGCATCAGCAAATTGATCTTCAACGACATTTGCCATCAGGACTAGCAGAGCTTCCTCATCATCTTCTTCTGAGGAATAGTAGTATTCTTCATCGTCATCTGGAATGTCAGGTACCTCTGTCCTTGTTAGCAATGCTCTGGTTACGGCTTTGATGACACGTTTCTCAAAACGCTGCTTCAAGCGATCTCTTTCCTCTTTGCTGACCCTTGGAGACTCGTACTTAAGGTGATCTGGTGATCCACATTCGAAGCAAGTCCTGGGCTTTCGCTCCGCTGAGCGGAAAGAGATTGATGTTTGCTTAGCTTATTTAGCTTCCTTCTCGGCTTTGGCTTCTGTCATCAACTTCTGGAGCTTCTTCATTTGCTCTTCCAGCTCACTGATCTGTAAATCAACAGGTTGGGGACCTGAGGTTAAGACAGTCTCCATTGCTGGTGATGTTGGTGTAAATCTCTCCTCATTATTGAACGACTTTCTGGGTGACTTCCACTTGTGTCCATCCTTTTTGACAAAGTATGCCAAGTCCTCATGGTTTCCAGCATTCGATGAAGTAGGTTGTGCCATAGCAGCCTCATTTTTCTTAGATTGCTGGATTATGAACTCATGAGCTTTCAGCTGTGAAAACACTTCAGCAGTCAACATTTGACTGAGATCCTTCTCACTTAGGCTTGTCATCTTAACAAACCAATCACTCCTTGGGAAGAGTTTGGATATTATCTTATTGTTCATCTCCCCATTATCATAGGTTTTGCCCACATTTTTGAGCTCGCCTACAATCGTATTGAATCTATCCTCCATGGATTGAATGGTTTCTCCAGGATTCATTGAGAATGACTCATACTTGTCCACAACCACTTGGAGTTTATTACATTTAATCTGCTCAGTTTCCTTAGAGCATTTGCACACATAATCTCACATACCTTTGGTTGTCTTGTATTCTAGAATTTTGTCGGCCATCAAGGGGGGTAGACAGTCAATGATTAACTTCATGGCAACGTACTCCAGCTGACCCATTTCTTATCTTCCAACGTCCATTCCACATAGGGCTTTGGTACCATCTCCAGACGTGGTTGGCCTTCAGCGGGTGGAGCTACTGAGGTATTGACCTTCATGATTTCTGTAGGTCCTTTATCCAGCATGTCCCTCATCTCCGGATGGATACTTTGGAGTTGGATCATGGCCAATGTCTTCCAGGACTCAAACTTCTCCTTGTTATACTTGGGAAGATCGTGATTAGTCATCTTGTTATCCTTCACCTGAGCTAGACAAGCACATAAAATAGAGTAACAGCTCAAGGAAAGCTAAGATCTAGGTCTTAAGCGACTCAGAAGCAATCAGTATTTCAACCTCCTGCTCTGATACCATTTGTTGGTCCCTGAGATCAGAGTCTTCGTGGTAATGATAAAACACTCACACGAGTTGCTGCAGAAGATTTAAACATTCGCTTGCACTTTAAGTTATTTTCAACGATTATTTAGCTCAACTTGACTTAGGTTTTCTTGTAGATATACGCTAGCAACTTGATTGCTAGGTTTCAAATCACAATTAAACGTTAAACAATAAAACAGTAAACAAGATAACGACACCGTGTTTATAGTGGTTCGATCAAAAGATCTACGTCCACTCCTTAGCAAAAACGCTAAGAATTTCACTAAGTATACGGATTACAAGGATTCACCTTTCGAGTAAAGTAGGCAGTGAGCTTTCGACCCGGCTACTTCATGACTATCCTCCAATATTCCAAACTGCTCAGGTGTAGTTCTGGCAGAGTCAAGGGCACACCTTCGTAAAACTCGCCTTTGCTACTAATGGAAGATTTATAGTTCCTTCCGAACTTTTCTTCGTGTATGGCTAGACGCCCATCGTAATCAATCCTTTTTTAGAGAATTGATTGTTGGATGCTTCCAATAAAGGAAGGTATCCCAATGATTGAAGATTCTTGAACAAAGTCAAGGAATCTCTTCAATGGAGTGTTAGATATTCAATAGGGACACTCTGGTAGTTGAATGCTTTGAATGTCTTTCGAATGTTGGCTTTCAACTGACAGCTCTCTTAACCTTTTGCTTTTGTCTTAGGAATCTCTTTGATGTGAGTTCGTGTATTGAATGAGCAGTTCGACTTTCTCTCTGTTTGAAATTCGCTTGTATATCTGGAGACTCAAACTTTGAATCTCCAGGTCTGTTAGACACAACGGTTCCTTTGTCCAAGAGTGGATAGACTTTTACCAACTTTTCTAATTTAGTATTGTGCTTTTCTGACTTAATTCTGAAAATCTTGTCCTTGCACGTACGGTTGTCAGAACGGTAGTGTAGCAGTCTTCGGAGCGATCTGCTAACTTTCCGTAGCAATCTGCTAGAATGATCTGCTATCTTTCCTTAGATTCCGGATTGCTAACACCTTCAACAATCTTTGATGTGCTAGCGAATGCTAACTCCTCAGCATTCTGCTACCACTCGACCTGTGATTTCCTTTAGCATTCTTTGACATCTGCTAGGAGCACTTCTAGCAATCTATTCTATTACAACTCAATATTTACCCTATACAAGACATTACAAGAGTTGCTACACTATGCTAGAGTTCTGCAATTTATCGACCATCTACTAAGGCTTGATCCAACAAAACCTTTTACAATATAATCCTAAAGGATATTTAGAAATAATTTCCCAACACTTGGTGACTTTGTACCTGCATAACATATAAAGTTAGACAAAAGGTACCCGTGTTTCTGCGGGTCCTGCAGGGTTAGTGTTATGGATCAATACTTTAGGAATCCATACTTGCTTCACCTTATACCTAGGTGTCACAAAATCCTCTACCTTTCTCTTCCTCTTTAAAAGATTCAAGCAGTTTCTATGCATGTTTGGTGAGAAAAGGTGAGTATATGAAACTTGACCCAAAACTAAGTTTCTTCAAATTGAGTATCTGGGAACTGACTTCTTAGGAACTGACTTCCTTGAAATTGAGTTTCGGTTTGGTTCTCGGAAACTTGGTCCAAAGTGTGTAGTCTTCCTAGTCCCGAACTTAGAGTATTGGTTGGACTGAAACCTCGTATAGATGTTCATTCTATACGGATAAGTTCTCCTCTCATACGAGTCATGAGTTGAAAACCTCGGATTTCTGGAGTCCGGAAATGAAATTGACTTTCTGTAGAGTTCGGTTTTAGCTGTTGAGGTGGGTATTCTAAAATTATGATCATTTTGCTTATCCCACTTCCTAGGTATAATGGGCTTCATATCAGGTTTGTTTGACTTATAAGTCAAATCTTTTCTAAGCTTGGGTGTAGAAGTCAGTTTTGAAACTGACTGTCCCCTTCTTTCCTGATTAGCCTCTAATGAGTTCTTATCCATATTGACTACTCCTTTACCTAACAACTTGACTTCTAAACAGGAATTCTTCCTCAAGTGATTGTTCGAGACATTCCCATATTTGGAAGTAGAAGTCTGATTGCTCAAGTTATTCTCTATAAAGCCTAATCCTGACCTATCAGAGGAATGTCTTTGTAAACTTAGAGCTTCTGAAACTTTGCTAGTACTAGAGTAGAGTGAGTAGATAAGTTTTTGATCACTAGGAATTTTCAATTTTTGAGATGCACATTCTTCAGACATAGATTAAACGTTTCAAGTAATGTAGAATGCTCTTCTCTAAGTTTAGCTAAATCTTACTTAGTGACTTTGATCCTAGGATCTCCTCAGTCAGTTTTGAAACTTATAGTTTCAGTGAAGCATTTTAAAATGCCAAGACTTTTTTAAACTCATAAAACTTAGCAAATTCTCTATTCAAAGTTTCAAGAGTAACATCCTCTAAATCTGAGCAATAGGATTCAGAGTTATCTTCTATGCATGTTATAGGAATAGAAACTGAGTTAGAAATGTGTACCAGAGTATTAGATTTTGTTTCAGTTTCTTCCTCTTCTCCGAGCTTTGCCATCAGCACCAGAAAGGCTTCCTCTGCTGCCTCATCCATCTGATGTGTAGTAGCCATCGTCATTGTCTGAGATGTCTTGCACCTCAGTTCTGGTAAGCATGGCCTTTTCAACTGCTCTGGAGGCTTTCTTCTCGAACACCCTCTTCAAGCGCTTCCTTTCCTCCTTGGAAACTAATGGGCACTCGTACTTCAGGTGATCTGGAGAGTTGCATTCAAAACAACCTCTGGGAGGTCTGTCGCTGAACTTCAGTTCACTGGACTGTGAAATTTGATGTAGACGTATGTCCGGATGATCTGTCAGCTTGGTAAGGCTTTTGAGACCTTCTTTTGAACTCTTTTTTTGCGAAAAAGGTAGCATCTCCTTCTGGATGTGTGCTGACACTTTGCACTGCTTCGTTTCTATTTGACGTTTGGATATCCCATTTGTGGGCTTGGAGCTAGGCGAACACGCCCTTGGTCGTCATCTTAGAGAGGTCCTTCTCCTTCAAGCTGGTGGCTTTGACGAACCAGTTCTGATACGATCCTCGCCAGGAAGGTTTAAATCGCAGCCCAGGAACTCGAAGAAAGGACTCAGACTCAATGCGGGAGCAAATGAAACACTGAATATGGAAGATCCAACACCTTTGGATTCGAAAACCCTCAAGTACCGTAGTCCAGAATAAATTCTCCTACGACCCAAGAGGCGAAGTGATCCAACAACGAAGGATATAAACGAAGACACCACCAATGGATATGACTGTCCAATTGATTAGTCAAAATCAAAACTCTATGGAAGAATAGGAATTTCGAAAGTTTGAGCTTTCAGAAATAAAGGAGATAACCTTACAAATTTTATTAAACTGAAAACTGAATAAATTGTTCCATAACAAGGCCTATATATAGGCAACTCAAATCCTAAACTAATAAGGAAACTATTTTAAATAATTAAAAGGCATAAAATTCGAAATTAATTTAAATAAGGCCTAAACATGTTGGCCCAAAATAACTAAATAAATTAAACTAAGCCCAATCATTACACATAATTAAATTAATAACTTTTGGGCCTTCGTTTAATTCTTCCAACAACATCGATTCTTTGGAAACATTGGCAGCCCATATATCTTTAATCAATAAGCTCAATCCACCCCTCAACATCCTTGCTCGAGCTCTAGTCATCGGCCCACTCGGAATGTAGATTGGATCGTCTCTCACAACTGCTACTTGGGCTCCATCAAGTTCTCCTTGGGCATCTTGGAGAGAATTTTCGCATTCATATCGGCAACTTCATATGTTCTCCCCAAGTTTTCAGCTCGTAGATAATCACATTGAATCTAGCTTCCATTGATTAAACACTTTCACCAGGAAGCATTTGAAAAGATTCATAACCCTCAATTTTGAAGCTTGTTCCGCTTCATCTAAGTTGTTTCTTGATTTAGTGAGCCAAGAAATTCCCACATCTTGTTGGCGTTGTTGTGCTCTAAGGCTTCAACAACCAGTGGCTCTGGTAATGATTGTAAGATGAGCTTCATGGCCACTGCATCCAGCTGAAAATGAACTCTGTCGTCGTTTGTCCATTCTGCATAAGGCTTCTCCACTATCTCCCAGAATGGCCATGGATGTAAACTAATTCTTCCCAGAATGGTTGGATGTTTATAAGTTCTTCCCAGAAATCAGGTGGTTGGCATACACCCATGAGAATCAGAATCCCAGACTAGGAAACTGACTGTTATAAATATATCTCAGAAATATATATTCACCAATAAGAGCTTCAGCCTCGTGCTAGGAGAAGTTAGCACGGTGGGTAACTTGAGTCGGAGACTCAAGTCTCATGTTAAAGAACACAGAAACTCAGAGAGTTTTACAGGTAGAGATAACTTGAATCTGCCCTTTTGTCTTCTTAAGACTTATAGATTTTGAATTCTGTTCAGGTCACCGTTTAAGGTTGTGAGAGCAGGTCTTTATATAGTGGACGACCTTTGGCATTTTGAATTTCTATCTGTTAGACACATAAATCCAGATGTTAGACTCATGGATTATATTGTCCAATCGTAGCTCATGCCCTAGGTCTCATTTCTGCTATCCCCTGTGGCAGTGTACTATACACTAACTTTATGTCAGACTTCTTTTCAGCCCGAGGAACCTAGTTTGGATAACCTCATACTAACTCAGGCATATACGAATGCTTGAGTCTGACTGAGACTCTTATACTGACTTTTGAAGGTCAGTATAGCTTAGCCCTAATACTGACTTCCCACGGTCAGTATGGTAAATCCTCATACTGACTGTCCACAGTCAGTATAGGAAACACCCTCATACTGATTTCTTTGGATCAATATGGAAACCCCTTAAACTGACTTCTCCTTAGTCAGTTTGGGAAAGCCCTCATACTGACTTCTCCTGGTCAGTATGGATAGACCTTAAACTGAGTGCTCCAACACATTTTTTGGTCAAGGCTAGGCGTGATGATAGTCAGTTCTCGAGCATTCTCCATTGCACGGTCTTTAGCCTAAGTTCTATAACAACTCGATCGATCCTATACAAGGATTAAAATTTAGAACTCTAGAAACTGGAAAAACTGACTAAGATGGCTTACATTCTTTGATACACCAAAACATCAAAAGTAAGGAAGGTTTTCTCCAACAAAATTCCTAACACTAAATTATTTCAGGTTTACTTAAACTATATAAGATCATATTGCATAATTTAAAACCTTTGTCCTTTTCTTCTTTTAGATGTTTTATAGTTAAAAGTATGATATTCTTTTTAAATAATTATTTGGTCATCTTAAATGTTTGAACTTCTTCATGTAGATAAGATGTATTGAGAATAAGAGAAGTGTTAAGATTTTTGTTAGAGAATTATTCCTTACTTTTTGTGTTTTGGAGGGTCAAAGATTGTAAGCCATCTTAGTCAGTTTTTCAGTTTTCTAGAGTTCTAAACTGTAATCCTTGTATTGGATCGATCAATTTGTAACATAACTTATGCTAAAGACCGAGCAAAGGATAATGCTCGAGAACTAACAAACTGCATGCCTTGAATTTATTTTTTTCACCAACTTTAGCCTTGACCAAAACAGAGTTAGATCACTTAGTATAGGGTCTTCCATACTGACCAGTAGAAGTCAGTATGAGGGTTTTCCGTACTGACTAAGAGAAGTGAGTATGAGGGTTTCCATACTGATCAGGATAAATCAGTGTGATGACATTTTCCATACTGACTGTGGACAATTAGTATGAGGGTCAACCATACTGACTATGGGAAGTCAGTATGAGGGCTAGCTATACTGACCTTGGGAAGTCAGTATAAGAGCCTCTACCTTTAAAGCATGAGCTATTTGAAGACATCGAAGCTTGGTCAGACTTAGGCATATTCATGCCCAAGTTAAAGTCGGTACGAGGTTATCCAAACTTGGATCCCTCGTGTTGAGACTTAGTCTGACATAAAGTTAGTGTATAGTACACTGACGTAGCAGAGCAGAAGCAGACCTACGACATGGGCTACGATTGGACAACATCTTCCATGAGTCTAACGACTGGATTTATGTGTCTAAAAGGCAGAAATTTGAAATGCCAGAGTAAGTCCTCTATAAATAGGACTGCATATCAACCTTAAAAATGTTAATAAAACAAATTGAAGATTCTAAGAAGAGCGCTCTACTAAGTCATCTCTCTGCTCAAACAATCTGAGTTTCCGTGTTTCTAAACACGAGACTTGAGTCTCGAACTCAAGTTATTACACCGTGCTATCTTCTCCTAGCACGAGGTAGAAGCTTTTAGGCTGAAGCTTTTCTTGGGTGAATATATCTTTTGAAGATATATTCATAGCAGTCAGTTTCCTACTCTGGGATACTGATTCTCACGGGTGTATGCCAACAAAATAAGTTCTGGGAAGAAGAGCAAACATCCAACCACCAGGAAGAAGGCTGCGGGGTGCCGTTGATAACTCTTGAAAAAGAGTTATATTCTCCTGATTTTAGTTCATTTTAGAGAGTTTTTCATCTATGTTTAACCAAATAAATATTGTTGTAGTCTTGTATTTAATTGTTCGAGTCCTTTTATGTTTATTTCGTGTTTTGGAGCAAATAACGATGTTTTTGGAGGATTTGGAGTGAAAATGTCGTGCAGGAATTCACTTTGTTTTTGAAGCCTGTGCTGGAGCAAAAGGAAGCAGATGTTGTAGCATGCTGAGCTAGGTTAGCTCCCAGTCAACTTAATTCAATGTTGCGGGATGACGTGAAAAAACTTACTTTTGCTAAGCTGGAAATGCGGAAAGAGCTGATTTTCACCCATTTTATCCAAGGACAATTTGGGAATGTTGCCAAAAAGGGAAACCTAGAAATGGGGAGAGATATAAAAGCCAAATTGGAGAGAGAAAAAAAGAGCCTCACCTTGGAATTTTCGTCACACTTACGAGAGCTCCAGATTTTCAGCAAGGAGAAAGAGAAAATCGAAGGAAAAAGGAAGATTTCAACTGGGAGGAAGGTCTGGAAGGGAAGAGCAGCAAGCTATCTTAGCTCAACTGATGTGAAGTAAGCTTGAAAATGAGGAATCGTTCTTAGCTAGAGCCCATCGAAGGGGGATTCTTACCTTCAGCCTTACTTGCTTTAATTCCGATTTTTTATTATGAATTTTGAACTCAAAGAAATGATTTCAGCTCTTACCTTTGTAAATATGAGCTAAACACGTATAGCTTGGGCTATGGATGAAACTTGCATGTTTTAACTTTGATATGCGACATTGTTGTTAATGGCATGGAGTTAATTTGGATTTGGGCATAGGAATATGTTAAATTAAATTAGAAAAAGCCATCTTATCTATTTTGGAAAATCTAGCTAGGAATAACAATTTGGCATCAACTTACTCTGTGTTGTTGCAAATGTTGTAGCATGTCTATCTGTAGCAAGTGATTCCATAGCCTAAGTCGTTTATCTTATTGATTAAAAAGAATTGGTCCAATCCGATTTTCTCATCAAACCCCTGCTTTTGTCATCCCCTATTTTTATGTTTGATGTTATTTCCCTATTAATTCATGCCTAGATTAATTAAACAAACCAACTCATTTTTCCTCATTAATTAAATCAAGTTGAGTGTTTGTGCACCTTACCCCTTCTTGTGGATCGATACTCGGAGAATACTCCATTTTATTATAACTTGTGACAGTGTGTGATAAGTTCATGATTTTACTCACTTACCTATATTACTTTCTACTATTTAATGTAGTTTTATTGAGTTTATATATATATTTTATGCATGAGTCTATATTGGGTGGTATTAGGCGCGTCTTGGTGTTTGTGAAGGTTTTAGGCTTAAATTCATGAGAAAACCGTTCCGAAAGCAGTGATGTGTAATAGTAGCAGTGAAGAGTTCTTCCACATGAGGAATTCGGGCTATTGGTGCATGAGAAGGGATAGAGCTTCAAGTTAGCTTTCCAACGCAATTGGAATCGTGTCAATCAGAGTTCGGGAGAGGAAGTTATGGCCAAAACCGTGAGACTGCGCAAAAGAGAATTTTGAGTCGGAAACAGTGAAGAATTTGGAGAAGTTATGATTTCAGACCTGCGTCGATCGATGCAGACCCGTGTTGATCGATGCAGCTTGCTTGAAGGAGCCATCGATGCCGAGGATAGACGAAGACCCACGAAAGCCAAGTCCATGTCGATCGACGCACAACCCGCGTTGATCGACGAGGCCCATTCAAGTGCGTCGATCAACGTGAATCCCGTGTCGATTGACGTGGATCCGAAAGTTTTAGATTTGATCCTGTTTTGAAGATTTATATAGATCTAGCCCTAGATTTGATAGGATACACCTCCACCTCTATATATATTCCAGTAATTTCGATTTTTAGAGTGTGCTTCATTCAGATTTTAGTTTTTAGAGATTCCAAGCTATAGTTGAGTTTTATGATTGAAGACAAATTTTGTGGGAAGACTTTCAGACCCAAGTTTATACAATTCAGGTTTTATTTATCTTTGATGAATTTTACTATGAATATGTGTAACTAAATTCCTTCTCAGATTCTAGGGTTTTAAACTATCAATGTATGCATGTTTGATTAATTGAATTATTTTCCCTTTCCCATCGTAGTTTGTGAAATCTGTGCTTATTCATAATCTTGAGTTTGCTGGCCACATCTTAGGATTAATTAGTTGAGAACTTGAGACGTAACTGTAATAGTTTTCAATGGAAAGAGTTTTCACAATATAATTTGATTTATTGTCTGAGCATAAGGAGATAGATTATAGGAATAAATCTGTGGATTTTTGGAGTTAGTTAATTCATCTTGAGACCGAGCGGAGATAGATAATTGACTAATCTACTTTATGAATTGTCCAACAAAGAAGTTTATAATACCTTTCTGATGTTTCACTATGAAGAGGAATTAAATTGGGAATTAATCAATTCATTCATACATGTCATACTTGATAGGCAGATATCCCTGGAATCTATTGAGTTTATCAAGTTATTTTCTTTTCTGTTTGAATTTTAAATTGCAAGTCTGTTTAATTTTCGAAATTCACCAAAACCAAAATTTGATCTCCCCCTAACCAGTATTTCAAGAAACTATCTTTTAGTATTTAAGATTTTTCGTTATTTTTTCCCCTGGGATTCGATAATTTTATTTGCCGCTATATTACTAGCTTTGCTAAGTCGCTAGTAAAATAATTTAGCGATCAGTGTGCACTTGCACTAGTGTGTTTCACACACGAACAAGTTTTTGGCACCGTTGTCGGGGAAGACGATTAAGTTGTTGCTATTCAATTCGCTTGGTTTATTGATTTTATTTTCATTGCATTTTACTTTTTTAAAAAAAAGAAAGAGTGATTTTGTGTTGCTGTTTTGTGCAGGTGTTTTTGGTGCATGAATCACGAATCTGCTCCAGAAACATATCCATTTGATTCAGAGATCGAGAGAACATTTCGACAGAATCAGAGAAGGCAAAGAACACGAAGAAGAATTATGGCTACTGTGGGTGAAGGTAATGCTGGGGCTGCAAGGGATGTGGTGATAACAGCTAATGCTACAGACAGAGTAGTGGCTAATTATGCCAATGATGTGATTCAAAATAAGCGGCCAGTGATTGTAAAACCCGAGATCAAAGCTGGCAGTTTGAACTAAAACCGGTAATGTTCCAAATGATGCAATCCATCGACCAGTTTGGGGGAAGGGCAATTCAAGACCCACACCTGCACCTTCAATCTTTCCTGGAAGTATGTGACTGTTTTAAGTTTGAGGGGGTGACCGATTATTTTTTGCGGCTGAAATTGTTCCCATTTTCCCTCCGGGATCACGCAAAGGCATGGTTGAATTCCTTACCATCTGAGTCAATCCGGACATGGGAATATTTGGTCAAGGCATTTTGAACAAAGTATTACCCTCCTACTAAGAACACGCAATACAGATTGGAGATCATCTCATTCAAGCAGGGGGATGAGTCGGTGAGTGAAGCATGGGAACACTATCGGGAGTTCCTGCAAAAGTGTCCCCAACATGGCATTCCTCATTGTATCTTGCTGTAAACGTTCTACAATGGACTTTATCCAAACTCTCGAACTGGGATGGATGGATCTGCAAATGGGGCTATTTTATCTAAAACATACACGGAGGCCTGCGAGATACTTGACCGAATTACGAAAAATAGTGGCCGATGGTCAACACCACGGCAAATACCACACAAGGTGGCTAGGATAAGTGATGTGGATCCTCTTGAGCTGATCACTGTGCAGATTGAAGTGTTGGGAACTTCACTCAAGTCAATTGAGAAGAATTTTGCTGCTGGAGCAGTACAACAGCAAGCTGCTAGTCAGCAACCTAAAGTGCTACTTCAACAACAACCAGTAGTCAACCAAATTGTGGCTGAAGTGTCTTGTGTCTATTGTGTGGGCGCACACCCCTTTGATGATTGCAGATTCAACCAGTGTCGATTAACTATATTGGGCAGCATGGGGGAAATAGGAACAATCCGTATTCGAATACTTACAACCCTGGGTGGATATATCATCCGGACTTCTCATGGTCTACACCACAAGAAGCTGGAGGGTCGAACTAGCAACAGCCAAATCAGATGGCTTTACCTAATTATCAGAAGCTCCAGCTGGAGCAGAAACCTTCCCAGCAGCCCATGCAGCAGCAAATCCAGCAGGTGCCACAGCAAAAACAGAATCAGCAGCAACAAGGCAGCTCACTTGAAGCTTTGTTAAAGGAATTTATATCGCGCACAGATGGGAAGGTGCAAAATCAAGATGCTCTCCTCCAGAGTCACATTGCTACTTTAAGAAATCTGGAGGTCCAGATGGGACAACTTGCAACAGAAATGAAAAACAGGCCACAAGGATCCTTACCAAGTGATACGGTAAATCCAAGAAGAGAAGGGAAGGAGCATTGCAAAGCCATGGTGTTAAAGAGCAGGAAAACGATTGAAGGGGCAGTTCCTGCCACGGTGGACAATTTTGATGAGCCCACTTCAATCCAAGAAGAGGAAATTAAGGTGGAAGTTGGAGTTGACAAGTCAGCAGAAACACAGCATGCTGTTACAGATGCTGTAGCACCAAAGCAGCAGACTGCTGCTCGGAAACATCAAATACCACCACCTTATCCATAGCGACTGAAGAAACAAAAGGAGGAGGTGCAATATTAAAAGTTCTTGGATGTATTGAAGCAGCTGCAGATCAATATCCCGCTGGTGGAAGCATTGGAGCAGATGCCCAACTACACTAAGTTCTTAAAAGACATCCTATCTAGGAAAAAGAGTTTTGGAGGAGTTCGAAACTGTGGCATTAACCGGAGAGTGCAGCATGGTAGTGAGTAGCAAAATACCTAAAAAGCTCACAGATCCGGGAAGCTTCACTATGCAATGTACAATTGGAGGGCACGATGTTGGGCGCGCACTTTGCGACTTGGGGGCAAGCATTAATCTAATGCCCCTATCAATCTTCATGAAGCTTGGAATTGGAGGAGCTCGACCCACCACTGTCACATTGCAGCTGGCCGACCATTCCACAGTGCATCCGAAAGGAAAAATTGAGGATGTTCTAGTCAAGGTGAGCAAATTCATTTTCCCGGCCGATTTCTTCATTTTGGATTACGAGGCCGATGAAGAAGTTCCTATTATCTTGGGGCACCCATTTCTTGCTATGGGGTGAGCATTAATTGATGTTCCTAATGGTGATCTGACTATGAGAGTCAATGGGGAACAAGTCACTTTCAATGTTTTCCAAGCGATGAAGTTCCCAGATGGGGAGGAAGGATGTTCATTGATTGATGTGGTCAATTCGCTAGTTGCTGAAACACTACTACAGGAATGCTAGTCTGTAGATCATGAGGAAGTTCATGCTGCAGCACTGGATCTGGAACAACCAAAGATATGCAATAAAATAGCATTCGAGCCGCTGAAAACTGGAGAACAAGAATTCAAGACCCCCGAGTCATCAATTGTGAATCCACCAAAGCTAGAGTTGAAGCCCTCTCACTTGAAGTATGTTTATTTGGGTGAATTGGAAACATTACCGGTTATTATTTCTGCAAGTTTGAGTGCCGAACATGAGGAGCAATTGCTTGCAATGCTGAAAAATTACAAGCGAGCTTTTGGGTGGACGATAGTTGATATACGGGGAATCAGCCCCACACTTTGCACTCACAAAATTCTGATTGAAGAGGGGTGTTCTGGGTCTGTAGAGCATCAAAGAAGATTGAGCCCAATCATAAAGGAAGTGGTGAAAAAGGAGGTCATTAAGTGGCTTGATGCTGGGACTATTTATCCAATTTCTGACAGCAAATGGGTCAGCCTGGTGCAATGCATGTCGAAGAAGGGTGGAATGACTGTAGTGGAAAATGAAAAGAACGAGCTAATACCCACTCGCACGGTCACGGGTTGGCGTATATGTATTGATTATTTGAAACTCAACAAGGCTACAAGGAAGGACCATTTCCCCTTGCCGTTCTCAGATCAAATGCTGGATCGCCTAGCTGGGAAGGCCTACTACTGTTTCTTAGATCGTTATTCGGGCTATCATCAGATCAGCATTGCCCCGGAAGATCAAGAGAAGACTACATTCACTTGCCCCTATGGTACCTTTGCTTTCCGACGCATGCCCTTTGGCCTGTGCAATACTCCGGCAACTTTCCAGCGGTGCATGATGGCCATTTTCACCGAAATGGTAGAAAATACATTGGAGATCTTCATGGATGATTTCTCGGTGCTAGGAGACTGTTTTGAAGACTGTCTCGGAAATCTAGAACAAGTATTAGAGAGATGTAAAGAGAACAGATGACAATGCGAGAAATTAAAGGTTTTAAAAACAATTAAAGGATTTACAGATCCTAGGGCAGATAATCTAATCATCAACATGCAAATATTAATCAACTCAGCAATGGGGAAAACATAGATTTTTGTGGATTAAATTCCTTGGTTGGGCAATTAAATCCTAGATTATTAATTAGTGACTATCTCCTCTCGGTCTCAAGAACACCAAATTAATCAATCTCATAATTATCTAATTATTCCTATGCAGGTTTCTTCTTGGTTCGACATAAAACAAACACAATTAATTCTCTCTTCCAGTTAATAATTTTCATCTCTCGATCCATAAATTATTAACTATAAACCTAGATCTCAATTCACCCCTCGGTCCTTCTTTTAATCTAGATTATAAAATTAAATCAGAGAATTAATCCATGCTGAAGAGTTGATATCAATTAAACATGCATCAGAAAAGAAATCATAACCCTAGAACCTGTTTAGGGTTCTAGCCACAAATCATGACTAGAAAGTAAATAAACATTAAATTACTACCTTGCAAAAACAAGAGGAACCTTGAACACAAAACTCCAATGTCTACAAGCTCCAAAATATGCTAAAGGAATGATAAAATTTCGTGCAAGGGTTGAGTTCATATATATAGAGGGAGGAAAAGACTTAATTTGAGTATTGGGTTAAAATAGTAAAAACTGCCAAAACAGACCAAAACAGCCTTATCGGGCCTGTGTGTCGATCGGCAGAAATCCTGTCGATCAACACAACCTTCAAGTCAAAATCTAGGCAAATTTGTTTCTGCAACTTGGTCCTCTGTCTCGATCGACGGGGAAAATTTCGATCGATAGGAATGCACGTGCCGATCCCCTTCTGCGCAGTCTCACTGTTTTGGCCATAACTTTTGCTCCCGAACTCCGATTGACCCGATTCCAGTAGCGTTGGAAAGATAATTCAAAGATTTTTCTCTTTACATGCTCCATTAGCTCAGATTCCATGTGTGGAAGGATTCGTGACTGTTCCTTTGAACATCATCTGCTTTCGGTACGGGTTTCCAATGAATTTGGCCTAAAACCTGCAAAAATCACCCATCAAATGCATAACACCCTCCAAAATAGACTCATGCACAATAATAAGTAAAAACATAACAAAATGTACTTGAAAAATGGAGAAAAATATAGATAAGTGAGTATAATTATGAGCTTATCAAAACCCTCAAACTTGAATATTAGATTGTCCTCAATCGAAGAAAAGAAGAAAGACATCTCAAGCAGTTGAAAGTGCAATGCTTCACAAGATTCATCACAATCCACATCACACAAGCAATTGAAAGAGATAAGATCTTCATCAACTTTGGAAGACTAACGGGAAAGTGTATCGCTCAATCACTCAAGTGTTTAGGATTCAAAATGAAAGAACCCATGGTTACTTGAACTTAGAACTTTGACCTTGTGCTGTGAAATTGAAAATGTCTTGTTTACTGGAGAATCCAGTAATTGAGTCGAGTGTGCAGAATGCACAAGGATAGTTCGTGTTGAGTGTGCAGAATGCACAAAGAGCCTGGCAGATATAGTCGAGACTTGAGTGAGTGTGTAGTGCGAGGATCAGTTGGACCCTCGGCATAGTGTGTCGGAGGACGAGTTGCCACCGAGATACAGAGCTGTGTATAGTGATTGCATTTTGACTTTGGGACTGACCGTTTGTTGTTGTTGTGGCAGATGGACCCTCAGGTGAGACTAGTGAGGCAGTTCAGGGAGCATCGTCCTTTTTCAGAGGGCAACCTCGCTTCTACTTTGGTGGATTACCTAGCATTGTGGGAGAGAGTGTGGTATCTTGGAGTAACTGACCGAGAGGTGATGGAGAGGATTCTGAACCTTATGCCAGACTGGTGGACTAACTGGGTGCTGACATTGACCAGGTTGTACAGCGATAGTGTGACAGGCACGGTAGCGAGCTTTCGACATTTCATGGCGGATTTGATCCGGAAGGTTATTGCTGACGGGAACCCTTCACCTGCTTCATCCAGAGGTACACAAGCGTCTACAGCAGGACCTACATTGCATCCAAGAGTTCGACCTATACCTAGTACACCTTTGGCAGCTTATGCACCACCGCAGCCCGGGGTTCAGCAGGGAGGAGCTTATGACCCGTATGCTTGGTGCGACCTTTCCACATCATCAGTTCAGGGTGCACCTAGACAGCAGGACTCCATGGAGCCTCCAGGATTTTGCGACCCACCTGCACCGTCTGTTCAGCCACAACTATATGCTCGAGAGCCCAGTCAGGCGTATCTAGCACCTGATGCAGGTACACGCAGTGCGGAGATGTGGCCAAGACCGCCCGAGAGTGGTTGGGAGGATATGTTTGGAGGCTATGGGGCTATCCATGGCTATGGGACTGCTCACGTGCCGATTTGTATATCCAGTGATACCGAGGGTAGTAGGGGGAGGAGGTCAGCGACTCAAGATCGAGGAAAAGGGAAGACGAAGACTGACGATGAGGAGGAGGAGGAGGATCCATCTGAGGGATCCTATTGAGTTGTGTTGTACTGTTATTTCATGATTTAGTGGTTGTATTTGGATTGGACATCTTTATGATGTTATTGTTGTAACTTTATTATGTCTTGTGGATCTTATTGTGATGTATTGCGAGAGTATGATTGTAGTTCGGTTTTATTTGGGATATTGATGGATTATTTCTGGTTATGCTATTAATGATGGTTGTTTTTAAAGCTTTGGTTAAGTAATGGATGGATGACGTTGTTGATTACTAAGTTGGATGTTATCTCGTGAGAATATTGTGAAGTTACTGACGGGTGTTGTTTTGTATAGGAAGATAATGGAATTTTTGGATCAAGGAAGAGGAAGGGGACGTGGCCGAGGAAGAGGCCGAGGCCGAGGCCGTGGAAGAGGCCAAAGAGGCAGAGGTCGCGGGAGAGTCAAGCCGCAGCAGGAGTATGAAAATCAGAATTGGGAGGAGGTACCCAACAATCAGGAGTATGAAGAATATGAAATAGTGTCTGATGATGACAGTGCGGCTGCACAGCACGGACATTTTCCACCACCACATGGAGGAGCATCAGAGACTTCCTCAGTCAAGTGGGTGGAGACATTCAGAAAACAGCAGCCTCCCACATTTGATGGGACAGGAGGCCCAGTGGCTGCAGAACAATTGGTTAGAGAGCTTGAGAAGATCTTCAAGCATATGAGGTGTTCTGAGTCGGAGAAAATCAACTGTATGTCTTATCAGTTGAAAGGAAAAGCAGACAGATGGTGGGAGACGTATGTGAAATCGGTAGCACCTGAGAAGAGAGCCCAGCTGAACTGGATAAGTTTAAAGAGGCTTTATATGAGAAGTACATTCCGAAACAGTACAAGAAGGAGAGGGAAGTAGAGTTCTTCCTGTTTGAGCAGGGGAAGCTATCAGTGGAGGACTATGACACAAAATTAGGTGAGTTGCTCCAGATGGCGCCGCATCTGGCGGATATGCCACAGAAAATGGCTAAAAAGTTTAGAGATGGATTATGTGAGAAAATCCAAACACAGCTGGCAACCATGAAGGGGTTGAGTTACCAGGAGCTGCTAAGTTATGCATTGGACATAGAGGCGTCCAAGAACAAGAAGAAGATGCCAAAATGGGAAGTACATGAGGTACGAGCCCTAGCCCCTATCCAGAAGAGGAAGTGGGAAGAGCCGCCAAGGCAGTTCGTGCAAGGACAGGGTAGTCAGAAGCGCCAGGATCAGGGCCGGCATCAGAATTTCCAGGGGAGGAATGATAATCAGTAAAATTAGAGAAACAACCCCCAAATAGCCCCAAGGCGTGATCAGAGGGAGGCCGGAGAGCAAAAATGTCAGAGGTGTGGTAGAAGGCACACCTGGGACTGCCAGCGGAATGCAGTGAGATGCTTTAACGGCGGAGGTCAAGGGCACTATGCCAATCACTGTCCGACCCCACAAGCAGGAAGTGGGAATCGCCAAAACTTCCATAGGCCTGTGAACCAGCAGCTGAGAGCGATCAGAGGCAACCCCCAGCCTTGGAGGGGCAATGTTGGAAATCGAGGAGGAGGAAGGCAGGGTAACCAGGTGCCACCAAGGAACCAAGAAGGGAATCAACAAGGTGGAGATGAGCAGCCAAGGAGGGCTAGAGCGTATGCCTTGGACGGCAATCACGACGAAGGAAATCTTGCAGGTATGGGATGCATTAATGATATACCTGTAATGGTATTATTTGATACTGAAGCATCGCATACTTTCATCTCATCTGCATGTGTTGAGGCACTAGAACTTAAGGTAGAAAGGAATAGTCAAGACTTGAACGTAGCTATACCTTCCGGAGAAACCACTATTTCTACCTTAGTATGTCGAGACTTCAAAATCAAGTTAAATGGAACGAAATTCGAGTAGCAGAGTTGATGTGCTGGATATTCAAGATGTGGATGTAATCCTAGGGATGGATTGGCTGTCAGAGAATAAGGCGACGATCTTATGTCGCGATAGGAAGGTGATTATCCCGCAGCAAGGGAATGAAGAGTTGTTTGTGTATGGGTTCAGAAGGAGGCAGAGAGTGCCTGTGATTTCAGCAATTCAAGCAACGAAGTTGTTACGTAAGGCAGAGAATCATGCCTTTTTGGTATATTTGGAAAGAGAGGAGAAACCAGAACTAACGGTTCAAGATGTACCTATAGTGAGGGAATTTGAAGATGTGTTTTCGAAGGAATTACCAGGGTTACCGCCATATAGGCAGGTGGAATTCACCATCAATTTGGAACCGGTAGCAGCACCGATTTCCAAAGCGCCGTACCGTATGGCCCCGAAAGAGTTGCAAGAGTTGAAGGTCCAACTACAGGAGCTGTTGGACATGGGTTATATTCGACCGAGCGTGTCACCGTGGGGAGCACCAGTTCTTTTTGTGAAGAAGAAAGATGGGTCGATGTGTATGTGCATTGATTACCGGGAGCTGAATAAGCTGACGCTGAAGAACCATTATCCATTACTGTTCGTGTGTGAAACACACTAGTGCAAGTGCACACTGTCACAAGTAATAATAAAACGGAGTACCCTCTGAGTATCGATCCACAGGGAAGGGGTAAAGGTGCACAAACACTAAACTTGATTTAATTGATGAAAACAAATGAGTTGGTTGGTTTAATTAATCTAGGCATGATTTTTAACAAATAAACAAACATGTAGATATGGGATGCAGCAGAAAACAGGGGAATGACAAAACAGGGGAGAATACTATGAATTAATTCGAATGAGAGAAACGACCTAGGCTATGGAATCAGCTTGCTTCAACAGACATGCTACAACAATTGCAACAACATAGAGTAAAGTTGCTGCCAACTATTGTTCTCAACTAGATTTCCCAAAATAGTTGAGATGGCTTTTTCTAATTTAATTTAACATATTCCTATGCCCAAATTCAAATTAGATCCAGCTCCATTGACACTCTCTTAGGCATTTTAGCAAACACAAACCCACATATTCCTATGCAACATATTGTGTAATATTTGGGGCTTTTACTCTTAGTCTTAATTTTTCCAAATCTTAACTAAGCGTAAATTAACAACTTCAAGTTCCCACAAGAGCTGCAATTATATGAATTAAACCTCCAAAATATTCAAAACTCCATGCCATTAACAACACCGTTGCATACAAATTCAACACAAGCAAGTTTCATCCATAGTCATGGTCAACTAGTTTAGCTCATATTTACAGAAGAAGGAGATGAGATCATTTCTTGGAACTTAGAATTCATACTTAAAATCTTAAATTAAAGATAAAAAAGAGATGAAGATAGGATTTCCCCCTTCGATTGAGCAGCAAAGGAATGATTCCTCAACCCCCAACTGATTCCTCTTTGGTGGTGAAGCTGCAGCTCAAATCCTCTTGTCTCCTTTGATTTCTTTCTCTCCCAGCTGAATCTCCTTCTTCCCAGTTGGTTCCTCTCTCTCTCTCTAGGAATGGGTGTTGTTACAAAAAGACGGGGCTGCTCTCTTCTCCTCTCTTATTGCTATTTATACCTCTCCCAATTTTAGGTTTCCCTTTTTGGCAATGTTCCCCAAAGTGCCCTTGGAGAAAATGGATGAATTTCAGCTCTTTTCACACTTCCCAACTCAGCAAAAATGAGTTTTCCACGTCATCCCGCTGCTTTAACTCGAATTGACTAAGAAATTGCCAGCTCAGATTGCTACAGCATAAGCTTCAAAAATAGGGAAATTTCCTGCATGGGATTTTCACTGAAGAGCAGGAAGGAGGACATCGAGAAAACAGCATTCAGAACAAGATATGGTCATTACGAGTTTATAGTAATGTTGTTTGGACTCACGAATGCTCCGGCAGTGTTCATGGATTTGATAAATCAAGTGTTTCATCCATATACTGATAACTTCGTCTTGGTATTTATTGATGACATTCTAATATGCTCGAAGAGCGAAGTGGAACACGAGCAACATCTGAGAACAGTGTTACAGACCTTAAGGGATGAGAAGTTGTATGCAAAGTTTAGCAAGTGCAAATTCTGGTTGAGAGAAGTGACATTCTTGGGACACATTGTTTTGGTTGATGGAATCAAAGTGGATCCAGCCAAGATTCAGACGGTGATAGACTGGAAATCACCGATGACGCCAATTGAGATTTGCAGTTTCCTTGGTTTGGCAGGTTATTACAGAAGGTTCATCGAAGGCTTCTCAAAGATTGCGAAGCCGATGATGCAGTTGCTTCAGAAGGGTGTGAAGTTTGTATGGACGAAGGAATGCGAAGAGAGTTTTCAGAAGTTGAAGCAGCTATTGACGATCGCACCTATCCTAGCAGTGCCCGAACCAGATAAGAATTTCGAGGTTTACACCGATGCATCTAAGAATGGGCTAGGTTGTGTGTTGATGCAAGATGGAAAGGTGATAGCTTATGCGTCGATGCAGTTAAGACCGCACGAAGTGAATTATCCGACTCGTGATTTGGACTTAGCGGCCGTAATCCATGCACTAAAGATTTGGAGACACTATCTCTATGGGGTGAAGTGTGCCATATTCACTGATCATAAGAGTTTGATGTACTTCTTCGAACAAAAGAATTTGACTATGAGGCAGAGGAGATGGCTAGAACTCGTAAATGATTACGATTTAACAATAAACTATCACCCAGGCAAGGCAAATTCAGTAGTCGATGCCTTGAGCAGGAAAGGGGAAGCACAATTAGGCTGCATGTTTACCAGAGAAGGCAGCTTGATCAGAAAGATTGAGAAACTTCATCTTGAAGTAATATCGCCTTCAGAAAGGAAGAAGTGCGAATTAGCAGCCTTGATCGTGGTGCCAGATATGAGAGAAAGAATTGTAGAGGCATGGAGAGGAGACGAGGAAATTGAGAAGCTGCGCCAGAAATTGACAGTCAAGTCGGTGGGAGAATATCGAGAGACACCTAATAATGCTTTACTGTTCAGAGACAGAATCTTAGTGCCAACCAGTGAGGAGTTAAGGAACGAGATTTTGAGTGAGGCTCACGATACGCCGTATACCGCTCACTCAGGAAGTACTAAAATGTATCAAGATCTAAAGATGAAGTACTGGTGGGATGGTATGAAGAAGGATGTAGCCTTGTATGTAGAAAAATGTTTGTCATGCCAACAAGTTAAGGCGTTACATCAACGGCCGTATGGGAAATTGCAGCCGTTACACATCCCTGAGTGGAAATGGGAACATATCATCATGGACTTTGTGACGGAGTTGCCAAAGTCACAGAAGCGAAATACAGTGATATGGGTTATAGTGGATCGTCTGACGAAGAGTGCTCACTTTTTACCGATCAAAGTGAAATATGGGTTAGATAAGTTGGCTTAGATATATGTCCGAGAGATTGTCAGACTGCACGGAGTGCCGAAATCTATTACGTTTGACAGAGATGCAAAATTCATATCTCATTTTTTGATGAGCTTACAACAGGAGTTGGGGATTCGCCTGAATTTTAGCACGACATTTCACCCTCAATCAGATGGTCAATCTGAGAGGACCATTCAAACTCTTGAGGACATGTTAAGAATGGTAGTTTTGGATCGAGGAGGCAGTTGGGAGCCGATTTCACCTTTGATTGAGTTTTCTTACAATAACAGTTATCAGGCAACAATCGGGATGGCTCCCTATGAAGCATTATATGGAAGAAAGTGTCGTTCGCCTCTATACTGGGATGAGATAGGAGAAAGAAAAGTGATCGGACCTGACGCCATGAATGAGATGATTAATATAATTCGTCAGATCCGAGGGAGAATCAGAGAAGCTCAGAGCAGGCAAAAGTCCCATGCCGACTCGAGGAGGGTTGAGTTATATTTTGATGTAGGGGATAAGGTATTCCTCAAATTTTCACCTTCCAAGGGTATAGTGCGATTTGGAGTGAAAGGCAAACTGCGACCGCGCTATGTGGGACCCTATGAGATATTGGAGTGCGTTGGTCCAGTGGCATATAGATTAGCATTACCCCCGAGTATGGGTAACGTGCATAGTGTGTTTCACGTGTATCAGTTGAGGAAGTATGTATATGATCCAAGACACGTGATTCACCAGGAAGAAGTGGTTTTTAGCCCAGAGTTGCAGTATAAAGAGCGGCCGGAAGCAATTTTGGACCGCAAGATTCAAGAGTTAAGGAATAAGTCAATTCTGCTCGTAAACGTGTTATGGAGTCACCATGGGCATGAAGAAGCAACATGGGAGTTAGAGGACAAGATGAAAGAGAAGTACCCCGAGCTTTTTTAAGCATTTTGAATTTCGGGACGAAATTTTTATAAGGGTGAGGGGATGTAATACCCGAAGTGTAATTAAGCTCGTATTGCTTATTTGTCGAAATAAAGAGAATTTCCTTTAATTTGGGAGCATTCGAATTTATTCAATCGTGTTTTGAGATATCGAATTTCGTAATTTGAGCTTGAATTTACGTTTATATAACTGGGAAGAAATTATCAAGATTTTATAAGATAGAATAATTGTTGGAATTTGGACTTGGTGAGGCTTATATTCTCTATATTAATTTGGAGAATATAATATATTATTGGAATTCATATTTTTATATATATAAGCATAATTATATAGATATAGTATGTGGAGATGAGGAAATAATATTAGGGCATATATATATGAGTTATATAACTCATTTTCACTACCTTACATTTCAAGCTAGAGAGAGAGAGAGAGAGATTCACCCTTGTTCAACCCAAACCCCCCACCTTGTCAGCCCCTTTCTCGGCCATTTTCTGGCCAGATCCGACCACCGCCGGCCAAGCCACCACCACCATTGGAGAGATCGTTCTTCAGGCTTCGCTTTGAGCTAAAGTAGCACCCGTGAGGTCGAGTATCGACTGAGAAACGGAGGAGAGAAGGTAGGCCACCTCCTTATTTCTCTTTTTCAAATTTTGTTGATTCAACTCTTGAATCGGAGTTTAATCCAAGGAATGGATGTTGTATTTGTGTCCCTCACCTCATAGGGATCATTTTGACACCAAGAGTTGCGAATTTGATCGCCGGAATCGCGTTCCAGGCCGTGAGAGGGATTTTTCCGGTGAGCCCTCTTCCACCCCTCATTTCTTGCGTTTATTTTGTGTTTGGAAGCTTTAATCGTGTTCTAGAATGTCTAGGGACCTTAAATATGTGTTTGCATGTGAAATCGGATAGCTAGATTGCAAGAAATCGGTTGTTTCAGTTCGTTCGATCGCGAGTCAGCAGAGAAGACGACTCATGTCGATCGACGCAACTTTGCCATTGATCGATGCAAGCTCGTCGATCCCCTCGATCGATGCAGCCTTGTCGTCGATCGACGTGAGCTTTTCAATCCCATTGATCGACGCAGCTTTGCCGTCGATCAACGTGAGCTCATCGATCGATGCGGAGATCAGAGGGGGAAATACTATGTTCTTTCATTTTGTTCTTGTTCGATTTAAGTTGTATTCAATGTCTGAGATTAATACATGACTAGAGAAGCACGTTATGAGCATGAAGAAGCGTTAGTCATTAATGTCGAACATTAGAAATCGAGTTAATTCGCTAGAAATTGGATTACGAAGCATACGTAGTGTTATTGGAATTGGTTGAGTTTGTCATTGTCCTAGATCATCCATCCTAATTGGTTTACCTCAGATAATTGTAGGAGTTTGAAAGTTGGGAAGGATAAGCTCATACACACAGTTAGCGGGAAAGCATCTATTTTACCGAAAGCCTAAAACACCAGGTGGGAAACTATTTGAGTATAAAATGAAAGTGTGTTTTCTTTTCTAAATGTGATAAAATGCTTTATTTTTAAAATGAGATGCTATGCATGTTTTGTGCTTTTATATCTGTCCTCTGTCGATTCCCATCAGCAGAGAGTTATACTAATGAATTTAGAACCAGGATTGTACTGTGCTAGAATTCATTAAGTTTGAAGTGGGGTGAAAAGCCCCCACATATTGTGAAGTGGGGTGAATAGCCCCCACATATTGTGAAGTGGGGTGTACAACCCCCACATTTTTTTATGAAGTGGGGTGAAAAGCCCCCACATGTTTTGGATCCAGGTGTGGTTGTAAACGATCGGGTCTCAAAGGTAAATTCTGAGACTAGTGCACTTAGATGACAGTAGGTTGAGTGTGTATTCATTCCTAACTGATCATCGTAACTTGGAAGTCAGCCAACTTCCAGTTACAAAATTGTAAACAGATATAATATCATATAAAATAGCACGCGTGCAAATGAAAATGTTTTGGATAACACGGTTTCTTTCAACAAAACCCCGTATTTATTTGTGTGAGTTGCATAGCATCCTTATATAAATGTATGTTTTCGGGCATGTTTTCCATTGGGTACATTAGTACTCAGCCCCTCGTGTTATTTCTAAAACGCGCAGATTGAGCAGCAAGGATGGGAGTACAGGGGTGTTAACAGGCGAAGTGAAGATTTTCAGATGTTATAGATCCTGAGATATGCATCTCCATATGCATATCTCTGCCACGTTACACACACCGCTGCTACATGCTCTGTTCTTTCCTTCCCATTTCTGAAAATATTTTGTGTAAACTGATGTTTAACTTTCTCAAGATTCTAGACTCGATGTTTTGAAACCTAAATGCTATTTCCAATAGTTCTTAAATTTATTTAAGTCTTCCGCTGATTTTAAATGAAAAAACGTTTGAAAAACCTGAACATCAATGTAACGCGCCCTCAAATTAGGGAAGGTCAGTTGGGGGCGTTACATTTTTTTAAGTATTATCGTGTGTTTGTTTTGGTTGTTAATATGCCTTAATTCTAAATGAAAAGGTGCTAAAATAGGTTTGATTATACTTAATATGCGTTAAAATAGGTTTATTTTTTTTTTTTGTAAATATGCGTTAATTTTAAGTTATATTTAGTAAAAAATCGAGTATTCGTTGACTAGGTGACAAAATTCAAGTATTCAATTTTGTTTTTTAAAAACATAATTTATTATTATTTTGGTGAAAATTCGAGTATTCGGATTTTCAAATTCCCAAATTCGAATACTTGAATTTATTTTAAATATTAAATAAATGTTTATTATTTCGGCAGAAATTCGAGAGCTCAAATTTTTAGATTTGAAAAATTCGAGTGTTCGAATTTTTAAAAATAATGTAATTTTATAATTTTTTTCATTGAAAAATTCGAGTATTCAAATTTGCTGATAGGAAAATTCGAGTGTTAGATTTAATTTTTAATTAATTTTTTATGAAAGGAAAATTCGAGTGTTTATTATTATTGATAAAATAATTGGTTTGTGATAGTTATGGAGATGGATGAGACCGGGCCTGCGAGGGAAATCCCACCCCCTTAATGTATACAACTGGGATATTGTGGAGGATATTCAAGTCCGATTGAGTGCGTTTGGCCCTAAAATGTTTGACTTATTTCGCAAGGGTCCGTTCAAGTTTTTTCTGGAATTGAAATGGTCCAAAAGAACAGTTACTGCCTTGTGGGCTTTCATTACCCAAGAGATTGAGGAAGAGGGAGCTGTGGATGAGCTTTGGTTTCGTGTTGGAAACGAAAACATTCGATTTGGCCCTCGAGAGTTTGCTCTGGTGACTGGGCTACGATTTGGTGATTTGGGTTTTGACCCGAATAAGGAGTACCCTGTTTCAGAGAGTTCTTGTCTTCATCACTATAAGGAGTTGCACACCGTGGAAAAATTGCACAATGATTTCAAGGACTTTAGGATTGATCTTAGCCCCTCAGCTGATGACTATGTGAAGAATGCGGAGATCCTCTTTGTATACCAGATGCTTGCATGCTTTGATGGGAGAGGAGATGTACACACTTGGCTCATTGCACTCACAGATAATAAGGAGCAATGGAAATTATTTCCTTGGGGTGCATGGTCGTACAGGGTCCTACTACATTAGATGCCCGTTGTGGTCAGAAATCCGTTGAAGAAAGATGTCTTAGTGCATGTATATGGTCCTGTTTGGACATTGGAGGTATTACTTAAGTTTATTTAATCCAATTTAATTAATTTATTAATATTAATATATAATGTTAAATATTTTTTATTTATTTTGCAGGCATGGTCTTATGAGGCTATCCTGGAATTGGCTAAATTGGTTGCGGAACTGGTCAAACAAAAGAAAGGTAGCCCTCGTTGTCTGAGATGGAGTCCGATATCCCGACGGGGTGCTAACTTCACACAATATTTCAATCAAGAGGTAAAAATATTTATAATCATTTTATAAAGATTAATGTAATAGTAAATTAATTTAGTGATCTGTATTTTTTTCTGCTAGCATGCAGCATCACATTAGAGCTGACGGATGTCGAAGCCTGATCGAACTATTGGATTAGTTTGACTGAAGCTGCTCATCCGCTGCTATGTAGATACATCCCGTATTGGGGATCAACGAGGACCCCGAAGTCCCCTTCATCGAGGACGTCCACCTCTTGGAGATCCACCTCTCGACGTGGAGCTTCCCAACCGGATGCCTCCAAGGCGGAGCCCTCCCACACGAGCCCCTTCCAGCCACAACCCTCCGAGTCGGGCACCTCCCAGCCGAGCACCTCCCAGCCACAGCCCTCAAAAGTGTTCGACATCCCAATCGAGGAGAGTATACTACCTCCACATTCGTCGGCGAAGAGACCCCGAGGTGAATTATCATCGGAGCCATTATTAGAGGTATTTATTTTATAATTATATCTATATTATGATCCTTTTAAATTACTATATAAATATTTTAATATATATGTTAGACCGGACACACATCCTCTTCACCGCTGCAAGCAGTCCGCCTTGATGATGATATCGTTCGGCGAATTGTTGGAGGGCTGGAGCAAGCCATATGGCCCCAAGTGAAAGATTGGCTGAAGGAGTTGTTCGAGGGCCACTCTTGTCAGGGTTCTCAAAACACCACTGTGAACGAGAGGACTGGAGCTGCAGCATCTACTAGACGGATGCGGACACCAATGGAAATATGGAGCATTTTTTTAAAAGAGTTCTTAACATTCATGGACATGACGGGTGCATTTGTAACATTGCCCGAAAATGAGTTGAAGTTGACTAAGGAGTTGTGGTTCAACCCTTTGCTCGACCCCACCCTCGATGTGAGAGAAGATGTAAGTTTAGTTTTTAATTGTTTAATTTTGATTTTTTTAAAAAAATTGATTTTTCAATTAATTAATTTGATTTGTTAACAGATAATAGAGTTATTTATAGTTGTGAACTGAGCATGGTTGAGGTTTGGAGTTTTGAATAATCCTGGTGCAGATCTGAATACTACCATCCTTCTTAGCCCTCGTTTCTTTGTAAGGTAATCGTGCATCTTTTATTCTTTTTAGTTTTGGAATTTTTGATTTTACAAAAATTTATTAAACTATATATGTAGGCATTACTGTGTCAAGATTGGGATAGTTCCCACCCTCAGGAGTATAATGATGGGACTTGCCTACCGCCATTAGAGGATGATTACAATTGGTGGGAACCCAATGCACAATCAATAAAAACAGTCCAAGGATTGGATGGAATGGGGGGCAACAAAGAGTGGCACAAAGCTAAACAAGTAAGTTCCAAAATTTTAAAATGTCTTATTTACTTTGGTTGATGTAATTTTCTTAATTGTAGGTTATTTTAATTTGCAACACACGTTCCGCTCATTGGGTCACTGTGAGGATTGATCTTGAGAGGTGGCAAATTGATTTATTCGACTCAATTAGCCACAAATTCGAAGATCCCAATGACCCAATTATTTATTTGAAGAGGGATAGGGAGCTCATGCCACTTACTAGAATGCTATCTTGTCTTCTTGATGCAATGGGCTATTGGAGCAAGGTGTCCCGTAGGAGTATTACTACTTTGTTCGAGTGCTCGTTAATATAATCGAGCATTCGAATTTTGTAACATAATTCAAAATGTGCTCCTTAATTATTATATATTAAATTATAAAAGTGTTTGAATCTATGGTATTCGAAATGTATTTTTGTAATAAATTAAATTTTATCTTCAATGGTAATTTGGCAGAAATTAAATGGAAGAAATTAAATAAAATAAAAGAACTTTGAAGAAATCAAATAAATAAAAGAAAAGAACTTTGAAGAAAATAAAAGAAAATAAAAGATATTTAAAGAATTAAAAGAAAATAAAAGAACTTTGAAGAAATAAAAGAAAATAAAAGAAATTTGAAGAAATAAAAGAAAATAAAAGAACTTTGAAGAAATTAAAGAAAATAAAATAATATTAAAGAAATAAAAGAAAATAAAAGAACTTTGAAGAAATAAAAGAAAATAAAAGATATTTGAAGAATTAAAAGAAAATAAAAGAACTTTGAAGAAATAAAAGAAAATAAAATAAAAATAAAAGAAATTTGAAGAAATAAAAGAAAATAAAATAACTTTGAAGAAATAAAAGAAAATAAAAGATATTTGAAGAATTAAAAGAAAATAAAAGAAAACAAAAGAACTTTGAATAAATAAAAGAAATTTGAAGAAATAAAAGAATTATAGTTGAAATATAAGTATATTAGTTGAAATATAAGTATAAAGTATGAATTATAGTTGAAATATAAGTATAAGTATATTAGTTAAAATATAAGTATAAAGCATGAATTATAGTTGAAATATAAGTATAAGTATGAAATTATAGTAGAAATATAAGTATATTAGTTGAAATATAAGTATAAGTATGAATTATAGTTGAAATATAAGTATAAGTATGAAATTATAGTTGAAATATAAGTATAAGTATGAAATTATAGTTGAAATATAAGTATAAGTATGAAATTATAGTTGAAATATAAGTATATTAGTTGAAATATAAGTATAAGTATGAATTGAAGTTGAAATATAAGTATATTAGTTGAATTATAAGTATAAGTATGAATTATAGTTGAAATATAAGTATATTAGTTGAAATATAAGTATAAAGTATGAATTATAGTTGAAATATAAGTATATTAGTATAAATAAATACATAATCCGTGCATTCGAATTTATCTGAAGAAAATTTGAGTACTCGCACAAACAAAACATCCACAATTTCATGGAATTCGAGTTATTCTGTCAAGTCAAAGCAATGATAGCCCTCACTGACAACTACAAGAAAAAAAATGATAATTGATAAAGTTATGTTTACATAAGTAAATAATTTAAAGTCTGAAAAAAGCTTTAGTGTCAAAATCAATAATGTTGCTTTATAGGTTGAATAAATCCCAACCGTTCTTTATAATATATTCTATTTTTTTGGATCTCCTCATTCATGTCTATAAATTCCACGTCTATTTCTTATCAGCAAAACACACCAACCATAATGAAAATAATCAAGATTACCCATTTCTTTCTAAAGTTATGATACTCTATCCAAATTTATTGAAAGAATGGTTAGTTCTGCTACAAGCACTCGTTAGAGAGATGATGCTTTTGTCATTCTCATTCCAAAATAAAATATCCATTACGATAGCGGTCCCAAAAGAAAATATCTATTACGATGTGAAGACCAGAATTGTGTTTAGAATCTCCATCTAACACAATTATTGTACTGACGCAGTCGAATCGAACACGGGTTTGCATTCTGTTGTAGCAGTTCATCGTTGATAAACGAGCCAAATGGTGTTTAGAATATCCTTCAACTACCATTAAGGAGAGCCAACTAGTGGTTACAATCTCCGTCAACTACTCGTATGAACTCCTGGAGGAGGGGTTCATTCACTGCTCTAGTGGTTCGTACTTTCAAAATATATTTGTAACAGTGGAAGAAGAGGTGTATTAATTTGTAATTTTTTTCCAGCAATTTAGTGATTTGTATTAAATGAAATTATTTTATCATTTGTAATTGTTCATTTTATTATTTTAAGTATTTTATGAATACATTGTTTAACCATAATTTTATAATTAAACGAATAGATAGAAATACACAAATTTCATATATATTTGAAAATCATAATAATTACTATAAATATTACATTTTATGATAGCCCTGCACCTTACAGCTACAAAACAAAAATCATAATTGATAAAGTATTGCTTACAGCTGTAAATATTTTTTGGGATCTACTCATTCACGTCTATAAATACCCACTCTCTTTTTTCTCTGCAAAACACCAACAATAAATAAAAAATCATGATTATCCATTTTCTTTCGAAAATCAAGATAGTCGTTCATCGTTCACGTCTAGAGAAATGATATTTTTATCATTTTCAATCCAAAAGAAAATATCAACTAGGATAGCCGTTCTATTACGATGTTACGAGCCAACTAGTGGTTACAATCTCCCTCAACTACTATTAAGGAGATGCCCTATTGTTGAGGGTAAAGCCAACTAGTGTTGACAATCTCCCTCAACTATCATTAAGGAGATCCCCTTTTGTTGAGGGTAGAGGCTCAATAATTTTATTGGATTGCCGCAGGGGGTTTGCTTTCCTGTGTAGCAGTTCATCGTTTATATAATTATTTTAGGGTTCAGGCTCTAGCGATTCACATTTCTGAAATTTTTTTATTACTTTTTGTTTCAATAGTATTAGTGTTTTATATTAATTAAAGGACCCACCTTATTGATTTAAATAGGTATATTTATATAAAAATGAAAATACGAAATTTTCGAGAGCACTATCAATTGCAAACATCATTCTTTTAATTTATTTTTCGAGAGCACTATTAATTTAAATAATATTAATACAAAAATGAAAATATTAAATTTCGCAGAGCACTATCATTACAATATTACAAGGCGGATTACAAGTACCAAATTATTTTGATATAATAATTACAATATTGCAAGCTTAAATTACAAGTAATATCACATTTTGATACAATATTCTAGAATAAAATCAGTGGCCACAAATTCTGCTTCGAAGTGGCCACCGATTTTGCTTCGAACTAATCTTAACTCCTCAATCCCACACCACAAAAGACAGAAACAGTGGAAGAAGAGGTGTAGCTAGATTGTTGCCTCTTCCGTTTGTTTCCTATATCAAGGCGGGGAAAGGGAGAAAAACTAGAAAAAGACTCGCCATGACGTAGAGAAAATCATCTTCAAATTGAGCTACTGCAGAATTTCTTTGCTCAAAATTATGTCATTTGAGGGGAATAGAGAAAAAAATGCCATTTGTATTTGTAGTAATTTTTAGAAAGGTATGAATTTGAGGTATTACGATCAAATGCCTCCTTAAATAGAACAAGCAATTAATTATTTATTTTTTAAATTTTATTAAGTTTCGAATTCTACATATTCGAAAATAAATATGACAAAGTGGGCACAATCATATTTCGAATATAATTGTGTAGTCACAAGATATATGACTGTGTAGTCACAAGATTATTTTGCTTAAAGATTTTTATAACTTGGCTACAAAACAAAGTGGGCACAGATTCTCATGCCTCAAAAGTGGGCACAGATTCTAATACATGAATGTGGACAGAGATTCTCACACCTGAAAAGTATTCAACATTTGCAATATCATTTGTATCATTGCAAATTCGAGAGAATCGAATTTATGAATAATTATTACATTTAATTTTATATAAGTAAATCAAATCTGTCAAATTCGAACTATAATTTTATATATTATTATATTGTATATAAAAGGGTTTGAATTTGGCAGATTTGAACCCCTTTACGTATTATTAATAATTTATTAATTAAAATTCGTCGAATTTAAAATTAAAATTAATGCTTTTTTTATTTTAAATCATTTAAAATTCGAATGCTCGTTAATTAAAATGAGCACTCGGATTTTGAATGTAACATATTTTAATTATTTTTATAATAAATCAAAAAATTAAAAAAATTAATAGAAATTTAAATATTTCGTATCTTTCAAAATTTGAGTGCTCGAAAATATACACGAGCACTGGAATTTTGCGTGTAAAATAATTTTTTTATTTTTGGAAAAAATCAAAATAATAGAAATAATTAATTGATATTTTAATATTTCGAATCATTAAAAATTAGAATTCTCGTAAATTTAAACGAGCACTCGAATTTAGATGATTCGAAGTATTTATTTTTTTATGTTTTGAATTTTATTATTAATGTTTCCAATTTGATAAATTCGAAATGTTTTATTAATATTATAATAATAATTCAAAAGCGACGTGGTGTCCAAATATTTTCTAATAAAGATAATTTTGGCAGAAATTCCTTTCTTTATGTCACAGAAAAGCATGCAGACAGAAAAGCATGATTTCTGCAGAGATTCCTTACTTTATCGTATTGATATCGACACTTAAAACAAAATCGGTCTAAGATTTGCTAGATGAAAAATTGAAGTAAAAATTGAAGTGAGTTACAATAATTAGATTTTATCAATATCACATTAAAATTTATTAATAAATTTCTCAAATATCTCACTTGCAATTACCTGCACAAGCACTATCACATTCGAATTAGATTTCTGAAAAATCTCTCAAAATTTGAATACAATATTACAAGCACAAGCACTATCATAAACCCTAAACTCTAAATCGGAACCTAAAAGCTTGACCAAAAGCAAGCATTAACTCGTCTCTCTTTTCCCCCCAGCTTCTTCTTCATCCTCCTTCATCAATTGTATTTGCTATCCATTGTAGTCGCCGAGAGAGAGACTAAAAAAAGGACTAAAAAAAGGAACCAAAAAAAAGAGCTGGACAAGGTCTCCCCTACTAGTGACGTAGGGAAAATCTTCTTCCAGCCCGCATGACGTAGAGAAAATCTTCTCCAGAGAGGAATTATTGGCTTGAAAGAAAGGATATTGGATGATTATTGAATGGGTTCCTAGCTAAAAACCCACTTTGCTCAAAATTATATCTTTTGAGTGGAATAGAGGTCATGTGTTTGTTTGGAAGGGATGTTATTTGTTTGAGTTACATGTATCCAAAGTGTTCCTTATATAGAAAGAGCTAGTGATTTTTAATAATAAAAATAATACAATAATTTAAAAATATTTCTTCATTCGAATTTGACAAATTTGAAATAATTAATGAATATTTTTTATTTTGAATTCATAGAATTCGAAACTTTTTATAATTTAAATATTATTTCGAATTCATCAAATTTGAAATCATTGCTAAAAAATTACTATTTTTATTCATTTTTATTTTTAACTGATTTCAATAGTCCAAAAATTCGAGAATTCGATAAAAGAAACGAGCTCTCGAATTTCAACAAAATTAAAAAATATATTTTTTATGGAGTGATTTGACAAGTGGAATCTAAACAAAAAAATGCATGTGATCCCATAAAACCAGGAATTTTGATAGGAGTACATAATGTGCCGAAAAAAATGATGGATGATTGTGGCATGTAACAAAAATAAATGAGTCACGGGCTGTATTTAACCTTTTGGCCCAATAAGTATTTAATGTTGATATTCCACATTCATTTTCATTTATAAATCTCTCTTACTCACGGTTTTTTCAATTATCATCTCCTCCAATAATTTTTCATCTTAAAAAAACATCTTGTTTTTCTCTATCACTTACGATGGAAAAAGTTGTTTTTCAAGGTCCAATTAAGACCGATTTTTTAGATTTACAACAATCACATAGGTCTTTTGGAGTTTTTCATGGACATGAATGGGCCTAAAAAAATTTAATGTGTCGCCGATCTGATACAAAACTTTGGACTGAATTATTGCCACGATTCGAAGACACTCGAATTTCTGGCAATAATTTTGTTTGGAGTGCATTTCTACAGTTTTGCCACTATCCTTCGTCTGGGATCCATACAATGAGATTGGCCGCTGATTCAGGCTTTGGTTAGGAGATGGCGTCTGGAAACGCACACTTTTCATTTTTCATTCGTAGAAGCCACAATAACACTCCAGGACATGGAATTGCTATTCAACTTCAAGGTCGACGGCAAAGCAGTTACAGGATTCGATGCCGAACCAGATGAAAGCTGGTCAACGTATTTAGAACGTGAATTGGGCGTGGTACCAAAGTTATCCAAAAACCGCATGCACCTCAAATGCGTAGAGGACCGGATCTGTTTGCCTGCACCACCAGATGCAAACCAACAATAGTATATACAGATAGCAAGGTGCCTTGTTGTCTACCTACTCGGCGGTTTCTTCTTTGTTGATACGTCAACAAACAGCGTGTACTGCCATGTTGTTCGAGCATTCATTGAAGATACCAACACTGAAGATATCAACAGTCGTTGTAGTTGGGGCAGTGCTCTATTAGCAGTTCTTTACCGCAATCTTTGCAAGGCCTCCATTATTGGAAAGAATTCTCCGAACAAAAGTATAGCCGAGTGTTTAGTATTTTTGCAGGTAACATTATATTCTTAGTAATTTTTAATTATATTATTAACTTCTCAATCTCATATTATATTAATTATTCTATATTCAAATTTGGGTTTGGGCTTGGGAGAGGATCATATCTATTCGACCAGAGATTCACTCATTACAAGCTCGTGAAAATGCTTGTTTAGCTTCGAGGTAATTTTATAATTTTTTGGGTAAAAGAATATGAAAAGACCACCATTCAAAAAAAAATTTAATATTTTTTTAAATACTTTTATTATAGGTGGGCTATGCAGAAGAGTCGCTCAAACATCACGCGCAATAACCTTCAAGCGTATCCAAGTCAATTGGCTTTGTTACAAGAAAATGAGGTAAATAGAATCATTGCATGTACATTGATTACTTAAATCCACTAACTTATTTATATTTAACATATTATAAATATAGTTTGTATTCATGTCGTACAACATTAAGTACGTCACGAACAACCATACTCCTTGGGTATCTACTACCTACCTCATTTTCTTTGAGGTAATTGAGGCCATATATCCGGAGAGGGTGGTTCGACCGTTCGGCCGCGTGCAGGTAATTCCTAATTCTGATTATCTGGACCATCGAGAAATGCGAGAAGCCTTGCATGATATGCAGAGAACCGGAGCTGAAAACAATTGGAGAACGCGTCATGCTGAATTTATCAATAATTGAAATGAACGTAACAATGAAGATGGAGTGCTTCTCAATAATCAACAGATTGTGACCAGAGGCAAAACAAAGACGCCTGACTACCTCCAGTGGTTCATGGAGAGAACAGTCATATTTGTGGCTAATCCAAGTCACACTCGGGAAAATGTCGCATCACAGGGGTACATGGGACACGGGGACGAGCTGCAGTTCATTGTAAGTCATTTTCATATATTTATATAGTTTATCACTTTTTGAACTAAATCCAAATTGGTACAATATTGTATATAATGATTTAATGTAGAAGAGTGGTCTGAGCAATGTGATGTCGTTATTGTGTGAGCAGGCTGGACATTACTCCTCTTATGCTGGAGTTAGCAAAATTTTAAAAAAGCAGCTGACTATTGCGCACAAGTACTAGAACTTTCTGGGTCACAGAGCGGAACGAGTCAAACTCATTCTACAATATTTAGTGATCCATCAACGCTCCCAAGACTGCCTAAGGTGCCGCAACAACGGGGGGGTCAAGGAGGGTTCATGCCAGGCAGTGGGAGGAGGAGGAGTAATGTCGATGCACAAGACCATTATTACCGACATGACAATTATCATCCAGTCATTGAGCTACAGCCAGAGCAGAGCTAGAGCCAGATCACAACATGAATATTCATGACCAGCCTACTACCTCACATAACTATAACTACGAATCCCTCTTCGGTAGCTTTGATGACTTCATTAGTACCTACCAGTCCAATCTCAATCCCAGCCAGTCCAATCCCAATCCCAGCCAGTCCATTCCCTACGAGTCCAATCCCAATCCTCATTAGTACGGATCCTACTGTTATAATCCACAACAACCCACTCCAAAATAGGATGGATCCTACCGATCCAATCAGGAACAATCTGATTCGGAACAATCCAGTCCCGAACAGTCCATGTCTACTACCCATCAGTCCAGTACGGACCAATCCACGGGAAACTATACCATGACAAGTAACAATGCTTTTACTTATTTATTCACATTTCCTATTACAACATTTATAAAGATGTACATTTTCTTAATTATCACATTTGGTTTCTTAGGAAATCAATGGCTTGATGATTCATCTTCTTCTAAGAGCATCGGAAAGCGCATGAAGCTCCCTACATGGCTCACGAGGCGGAAATAATATGGGGACTAGATTTCTTGTTAAATTTATGTAGTAGACTTTTCATAATTATTTTATTTTATTTCTTCAATTATCTTTAATATGTTCGCATGTTTCCGAGAAGACCCTTATCTTATTGTAATACTTCAATTAAATTTGTGCTTTATTTGTGTTACATATATTTTTATTTTATTTATATCGTACATTAAAATAAATACATGTAAACCATAAATATAACAAATAAACCCTAAAACCCAATACCGTAACCCTAACCCTAACCCTAAATCCCCATATTTAGAAAGGGCTCGAATTTCAGGAATTCAAACTAATACTTAAATGATTTTGCCATAAACTTAATTTAAAAATAAATTATTTATAAAGGGTTCGAATTCCTTGAATTCGAACCAATATTTAAATTAAAAAACCTAGTGGGTTCGAAATCTTGACATTCAAAATGGATATGTTTGTCCACATTCCTAGGGTTTCAGACAAAAATGTCCACATGTTTAATTCTTACGGTACATTTACTTATTTTAATTGCCTTTTCTCTGCTATAAATAGGGTTCATTTGTTTCCTTTGTGAAACACTTTTCTCCTTGCTCCATTGTCAAACCCTTCCTTCCTAGTTTATACTTCGTCTTCATCAAAAAATTTCCTTTGATCTAGAAAAATAGCAAAGGAGCCCAAGCCTTCAGACATAACCTCACTACCCTTTTTGGGTGCGGTCAATGAGGGGGAAAAGAAGTATGAAAGGTTCATAAGACATTAGAAATTGCCACGTGAGTAGGAGGAAGAGATTGTAGAAGGAGCATAAGAAATCAGAAGATATCTTTTACCCTTGTTGTCTCCTTCTACAAGTCATATACCTCACGACTGTTGTTTGGTGACATGCCAGCAACGGGGCATGGTCACTCAGAGTACTTCTTCGCTATGTCTCTTATCTCGTGAAAAAGATACTAGCGAATGAAGAAGAATCCCGGAGGTGGGGAGGAGGTTATCTTTGATCTTTCCCTCCCACACAGTGCTTAGCAGCACTACCTCCGCAATTGCTGCTGAAAGCCGGCATGATGGAATTCTTAGAAAGCTGGTCAGAATATCAAACCAGCTTCCCACATTGCACGGACTACAACAACAGCCAATTCAAAGAACATGAAGACCAAAAGCAGTCTAGTATAGACTTGTAATAGTTCTTTAATAGGTTTCTTTTTAGTTAGTTTATCCCTCTAATTGTAATGAAAGATATTAAAGGATAAACTGACTTGTTGACGACAGTCTCTTTTTGTCCAAAAAAGGTCTTCACTCTTCATACACTGAACTTACACACTCCAGTGTAATCAGCAGGCTTCTAATTCTCACCTACTTAATATTAAAATTGCTCTACACTGACTTGAAAATCAATGTGGCAACATCTCTCCAAATCTATATGGAGAAGATCTTAAGTAGAAAGCTGACTTTGAGGGGGAACTTTTCTGCGTTTATGAAACTATTAGTCAAATTTGTAAAAACTCAAAAGTTATCCACACCTCATCAACTTAGGTTAAAGATGTCTTTGACAACACCAAAAAGAGGGAAATTGTTATATTTTTGTTAGAGAAATCTTTCCTTAATTTTTGTGTCGTTTCGCTCCACCCTTACTACGTAAAACTCACATCAAACAACTAACCCAAAGTCAATGCGTTTTCAAGGTCTACAGTCAAACAGTTAGTCCTGGTTCATCCTAATTAACCTTTATTTCAACACCAAAAATACCACTTTTTCAGCTCAATACACAATCTATCACATCTATAGCCATAACACCATAATTTCACACTGCTTGCAGAAATTTTAAGAATCCAATCAAATCAGTTTCAAACCACTCTTACAAAAAAGGTCACCTCATCGGTGCCAAATTAAAACAATTTCAAAAAATTCTCACAATCTCAAACTTTCCCAAATCAACACAACTTTTCAGACTTTCATTCACAAACAATCCACCCTTCAACTCAATTTATCAAATAATCAGTGTTAGCACTTTGCTTAACACGAAATCAACACGAGTCAAAACAACTCAACTTCTTTAATCAACATATACACCGTTTTCATTCAACTCCTCAAGTCACTTTCAATCAATACTCAAATACTTTCAAAATATTCAAATTATACTCAAATATGCAAGCAGGAAATTTCAAAATTTTAAAACGTACCTTAGGTTGCACAGGATGGGGTAGGGTTTAAACACGAGCGGGCACTTCAATCAACTTTCAAATGAAAACACTTCTAAGACTTGGAGTTTCCAAAGCAGTTTCAAATCGTTTAAAACCAAAAACTAAAGCTCTGATACCACCTCTGTAACTCCCCCAACTGACCTTCCCTAATTTGAGGACGCGTTACATTGATGTTCAGGTGTTTCAAATGTTTTCTCATTTAAAATCAGCGGAAGACTTAAATAAATTTAAGAACAATTGGAAATAACATTTAGGTTTCAAAACATCGAGTCTGGAATCTTGTGAAAGTTAAACATCAGTTTACACAAAATATTTTCAGAAGTGGGAAGGAAAGAACAGAGCGTGTAGCAGCTGTGTGTGTAACGTGGCAGAGATATGCATATGGAGATGCATATCTCAGGATCTATAACATTTGAAAATCTTCACTTCGCCTGTTTACACCCCTGTACTCCCATCCTTGCTGCTCAATCTGCGCGTTTTAGAAATAACACGAGGGGCTGAGTACTAATGTACCCAATGGAAAATATGCCCGAAAACATACATTTATATAAGGATGTTATGCAACTCATACAGATAAACACGGGGCTTTGTTGAAACAAACTGTGTTATCCAAAACATTTTCATTTGCACGCGTGCTATTTTATATGATATTATATATGTTTACAGTTTTGTAACTGGAAGTTGGCCGACTTCCAAGTTACGATGATCATTTAGGAATGAATACACACACAACCTACTATCATCTAAGTGCACTAGTCTCAGAACTTACCTTTGAGACCTGATCGTTTACAACCACACCTGGATCCAAAACATGTGGGGGCTTTTCACCCCACTTCACAATATGTGGGGGCTTTTCACCCCACTTCAAACTTAATGAATTCTAGAACAATACAATCCTGGTTCTAAATTCATTAGTATAACTCTCTGTCGATGGAAATCGACAGAGGACAGATATAATAGCACAAAACATGCATAGAATCTCATTTTAAAAATAAAGCATTTTATCACATTTTGAAAAGAAAACACACTTTCATTTTATACTCAAATAGTTTCCCACCTGGTGTTTAGGCTTTCGGTAAAATAGATGCTTTCCCGCTAATTGTGTGTATGAGCTTATCCTTCCCAACTTTCAAACTCCTACAATTATCAGGGGTAAACCAATTAGGACGGATGATCTAGGACAATGACAAACTCAACCAATTCCAATAACACTACATATGCTTCGTAATCCAATTTCTAGTGAATCAACTCGATTTCTAATGTTTGACATCAATGACTAACACTTCTTCATGCTCATAACGTGTTTCTCTAGTCATGTATTAAACTCAAACATTGAATACAACTCAAATTGAACAAGAACGGAACAAAAGAACATAGTATTTCCCCCTCTGATCTCTGTGTCGATCGACGAGCTTACGTCGATCGATGACAAAGCTGCATCGATCGATGGGATCGACGAGCTCACATCAATCGACAGCAAGGGTGCGTCGATCAATGGGATCGACAAGCTTATGTCGATCGGCAGCAAAGCTGCGTCAATCGACGTGAGTCATCTTCTTCGGTGACTCGCGATCGAACGACCTGCAACAGCCGATTTCTTCCGATCTAGCCATCCAATTTCACATGCAAACACATATTTAAGGTCCCTAAACATCCTAGATCATGATTGAAGCTTCCAAACACGAAATGAATGCAAGAAATGAGGGGTGGAAGAGGGCTCACCGGAAAAATCCCTCTCACGGCGGCGGAACGCAATTCTGCGATCAAATTCGCAACTCTCGGTGTCAAAATGATCCCTATGAGGTGAGGGACACAAATACAACGTCCATTCCTTGGATTAAACTCTGATTCAAGAGTTGAATCAACAAAACTTGAAAAAGAGAAACAAGGAGGTGGCCTACCTTCTCTCTTCCATTTCTCAGTCGATACTCGACCTCACGGGTGCTACTTTAGCTCAAAATGAAGCCCAAAGAACGATCTCTCCAATGGTGGTGGTGGCTTGGCCGGCGGTGGTCGGTTCTGGCCAAAAAATGGCCGGGAAAGGGGCTAACAAGGTGGGGGGTTTGGGTTGAACAAGGGTGAATTTCTCTCTCTCTCTAGCTTGAAATGTAAGGTAGTGAAAATGAGTTATATAACTCATATATATATGCCATAATATTATTTTCTCATCTCCATATACTATATCTATATAATTATGCTTATATATATATAAATATGAATTCCAATAATATATTATATTCTCCAAATTAATATAAGTCTCACCAAGTCCAAATTCCAACAATTATTCCATCTTATAAAATCTTGATAATTTCTTCCCAATTATATAAACATAAACTCAAGCTCAAATTACGAAATTCGATATTTCAAAACACGATTGAATAAATTCGAATGCTCCCAAATTAAAGGAAATTCTCTTTATTTCGCCAAATAAGCAATGCAAGAGCTTAATTACACTTGGGGTATTACAAAAAAAATTGCAAAATAATGCACCTGATTGTTTTGGCGTTAAAATCTGATTTACCTCCGCTCGAATCCAAAAAGCTTCGTGTTTTCGCAGTAACAACAATGGCGCACATAAAGAGAGAGAGAGAGAGAGAGAAAGGTGAAACGACTAATTCTCGAAAAAGAAAAAGTGAAAAGTAGGATAGTGGGGTAGGTGGGATAATAAATGTGTATTATTTATTCACCCTACTTTTGAATTATTAACCTTTTAAAAATTTTAAATAAAACATTATAATAGTATATTATTATATTTGGTACTAAATTCTCCAAAAAGTAAGTTCTTAGTATCTAGTTTCTAAAAATTCAAAGATTTATGTTATAATTGCAAATATTTAAAGTTTTATGTTTTAATTGCAATTGTTTGCGAAATATGTTATAATTGCAAAAGTTAAGAAAAGTTTTGTTAATTTTTGCAAATGAACCTATTAACATAAGGTTTTTTTTTCTGAACAAGATTACAATAATTTTTTTTAATCTTAACCCTATATTTTTTTTCGAGTAAAAATTTTAAGATTTTTTTCAGATTCAATTGACTATGGAGAAATAATATTGACCAGTCATATTAAATTGTAAGTGTTATTATCTTTAATTCTAGCTGTCATACTTTTTTTTACAGTGTTTCCAACTATAATTTTCATTTTTATGTCTGATTAAATTGACTAGACATAGTAAATTGAGTAGAGAAAAAATGTGCAAGTGTTCGTAAATTAACTAGTCAGATTAAATTCACTAAAGAGAAAAATGTGCTTTTAATAATATGTAGAGTTTGGCACTCCTTCAATACGTGGTAGATGTGTATTGTTAGTCAATTATGGGTTCATTTACTTTGAGATTTTTTTGGGAGAGCACTGATCCAACCAAGCCAAGAATAGAGATGCATTGCCTATTGAGTCAGCCTCCAAGGACGCAAAGAGAAAACTAGAGTTCTCTGGAGAGGAACATGCATGGAAGAAGAAGCGACAGGAAAAAGCTTTGGAAAAGGCACACGCACAGAAGGAATTCGACAAATCTAAGCTGAAGATGATTCTCGAGCAAAGGGATGCTTGATTTGAGTGAGTCCAGGTTACTTATGCTGAGTGCAATGCCAAGATTCAAGCTGGTGATCAACCTGGACGCATCACCAAGAAGGATATTGAGAAGGCACAAACTGCAAAAGGCAAAGCTAAGGTTAGTAATGTCGAAGAAAGGATTGTAGATCCATTTGCCATGACGGATGAAGAGTTTGACAAATGGCACAGGAAAGGAGCATTCATGGACTTATCAGAAGTTGTGCCAGGAAGATTCGAGGAATCGATGAAGTAACAGACTCATGCACAAGGAGGAATGTGTTATGCTACTCTGACTGCGCAAGGAGGAAGTGAAGGTGCTGATGTTTTTGCTGAAAAGTTGTTCAACAGGCTGCTACGCCAGGAAGTAGCAGTATTGTAAAAGGAAGTTTGAAACAGACTGTTGCGCAAGGAGGAAGCAGTTTTGTTGTTGAAAAAGTAATTGAGGATGAACAATTGGCTGCGCAAAGTGAAAACCAAAGATGACCAAAGTATGGACTTCGCCAATCAGAGAGAAGGGAGACCAAAAGAGTCTCTACGCTTCGCAGAAAAAGAAGAACAAAGATTGGCTAGCACACCCTCTGAATCTTACGGATAAGATTCAAACAGTTGTTTGGATCTTCATTTATAAATAAGTGTCATCAAAGAGAGGTTCAGAGGTTCGCGAAAATTATACAACAAGAAAAGAAAAGAGATCTTAACACTCTCATAAAAACGCGAATTCCAATCCGATTTTGTACCTAAAATAAGCTTAGCAAATGCTTTCATACTTAAAAATCGAGACCTTAGAAGTTTCTTCTACGACTATCATCACGGGCTACAGCTAACACACGGAAAGGTTCTGGGAAGAACTATAAAAATCCCACAAGTCAACGTGAAAGGAGAAGGGAGGTTTGTCCTCACTCTAAGGAGTGTCAAAGGTGCAAATTGAAGATCGAGGTGCTTGAAGGTGCGCGCTGACCACGCGGAGGAGCTGCTCAATGTTAGAGATCAAGCCTGACCTTGTAATCAATCTATAGTGAATTTTCAGTCACAAGGACTGAATAGTGGACGTTGAACATTTGTTTGAACCTCTATAAATTTCGTGCCCTATACTGCTTTATTTCGCTACTTTGGTTATTTTGTGTTCTTGAAACTCAACACATCAAGTGTTGAAGTATAATCTGTAACCAATATAATGTATACTCGAGCTTAAACATATTTGATAAACACTTGCTAAGTCGTGACCTAAGCAAGATAAGTGCAAGATATTATTACTACTTCTGCTGCATATACAAACACTCTGATCGGGGACCAACATCAACTCTATAGGAACACCAATCAACGCAATCAACCGTCGTTATTCAATCTGCAGGAGTTGAGGTATTCCTAGATCAATCTACTGCAATTAATTTTGTAGGAGCATGCTTAGGTTCGCCTGATTTATTTAATCTAATTTTTTTTCGATATCCTAAGAACGATCCTTGGAAAAGTAATTTAAAGTGACAACTCATTTTGTCTATTGTAGACTCGAATCCTACAACCGGGCCCATAAAAAAGAAACTCTTGTGAGCTGGGGCTTACTCTTATTTAGTGTTGCATCTATAGAGTCATGGTCCAAGTGGAGTGTGATTTTTTTTTTTTTGCTATATTTTATTCAAGATATCTATTTAGTCGATAGGCAGGAAATTAAATAGATAGAAGGGACTGGGACTAACGGAATCACTTCCCTAAGTAATTTGAATGAAGGCTTAGAATTCGAGTATGAGGATTACGAAGAAAGAGGAGACTAATAATGAAGAAAACACCTGAGAATGTAATGAAAACAAGAAACATGATAATGATGAGAATAAGGAGTATTAGAATGAAGACATAAAGAAAATGGACCAGGTGGAAGAAATTCCACAACCGCCTCTTCATGGAAAATGACAAATTCAAAGGGAAAGGAATGAAAAACCCAAAGAGAGCATTCACTCGAGTCGGCCAGAATAATCAATAAAATGTGAGCCTAAAACTTTACTTATAACTCTCTCAGCAGGAACAAGTACCTAGTGACTATGTACCTTTGAGGTATTTGACTATTCTTTTGGCAGCCTCCATGTGCGATTTCTTAGGATTGGCTTGAAACCTCGCACATACTCCAACTGAGTAGGAAATATCTGGTCTACTTGCAGTTGAGTATGGGAGTGACCCAATAATTCCTCTGTACATAGTTGGGTTGATTGCTTCGCCTTCTTCATCAAGACTAATTTGAGCACTTGGACTCATCGAAATCCTCAAAGCTTTGTTCTTCTCTGGACAAAACTTGTTGATCAACTCCTTGGTGTACTTCTTCTTGGTGATGAAGATTCCTCCTTCGGAATGAATGACTTGAAGACCTAAAAAGTAAGTCAGTTTACCCATCATGCTCATCTAGAAGTTGCTTTGCATAAGTTGGGCAAACTTTTCGCACATCTTCAAGTTTCTACATCTGAATATAATATCATCAACATAGATCTGCACAACAAGGATGTTTGATCCATCCTCAATTCTGCACAAAGTTGTGTCAATTTTGCCTTTACGGAAACCATTCTTCAGGAGAAACTGAGACAACATCTCATACTAAACTCTGGGCGTTTGCTTTAACCCATAGAGAGCCTTCCTTAGTTTGTAAACTTGATTTCCTTCTTCAAAGAGAGGGGGTCGTTCCACATGTACTTCTTCTTTGAGCTCCCCATTTAGAAAGGCACTCTTCACATCCATCTGGAAAACTGTGAAGTTGTTGTGAGCGACTGATAAGCTCATAATTATACTCACTTATCTATATTTTTCTCCATTATTTCAAGTACATTTTGTTATGTGTCTATTTTGGAGGGTGTTATGCCTTTGATGGGTGATTTTTGCAGGTTTTAGGCCAAATTCATTGGAAACCCGTACCAAAAGCAGATGATGTTCAAAGGAACAGTCACGAATCATTCCACACATGGAATCGAGTTAATGGAGCATGTAAAGAGAAACATCTTTGAATTATCTTTCCAATGCAACTGGAATCGGGTCAATCGGAGTTTGGAAGCAAAAGTTATGGCCAAAACCGTGAGACTGCACAGAAGGGGATCGACACGTGCATTCCTGTCGATCGAGACAGAGGACCAAGTTGCAGAAACGACGCAAATTCAGCCCGGATTTTGACTTGAAGGTTGTGTCAATTGATAGGATTTCCGTCGATCAACACAGAGGCTCGATAAGGCTGTTTTGGCATGTTTTGGCAGTTTTTACTATTTTAACCCAATACTCAAATTAGGTCTTTTCCTCCCTCTATATATATGAACTCAACCCTTGCACGAAATTTTATCATTCCTTTAGCATATTTTGGAACTTGTAGACATTGGAGTTTTGTATTCAAGGTTCCTCTTGTTTTTGCAAGGTATTAATTTAATGTTTATTTACTTTCTAGTCATGATTTGTGGCTAGAACCCTAAACAAGTTCTAGGGTTATGATTTCTTTTCTGATGCATGTTTAATTGATATCATCTCTTCAGACATGGATTAATTCTCTGATTTATTTTTATAATCTAGATTAAAAGAAGGACCGAGAGGTGAATTGAGATCTAGGTTTATAGTTAATAATTGATGGAACGAGAGATGAAAATTATTAACAGGAAGAGAGAATTAATTGGGTTTGTTTTATGTCTAACCAAGAAGAAACCTACATAGGAATAATTAGATAATTATGAGATTGATTAATTTGGTGTTCTTGAGACCGAGAGGAGATAGTCACTAATTAATAATCTAGGATTTAATTGCCCAACCAAGGAATTTAATCCACAAAAATTTATGTTTTCCCCATTGCTGAGTTAATTGATATTTGCATGTTGATGATTATATTATCTGCCCTAGGATCTGTGCTTCCTTTAATTGTTTTTAAAACCTTTAATTTCTCGCATTGTCATCTTTAATTTCAAAACAAAATCCCTTTTTCAAAATCCTCAAACTTCTACGTTCTAGAAATCATAGCCAGTACTTTGGATTTTTCGTTGCGCAATCCCTGTGGGATCGACCACCTTAGGGTGTAAAAAATTATTTGCTTAACCGCTAAACTGCAGTTATCAAATTGGCGTCGTTGCCGGGGACTGTCAGATTTATCTGAATATTAGTTTACTTTTAGATTTGATGGATTGAGGTTGTATATTTATTTTATTGTTATTTTTCTGTTTTAATTTCGTATTTAGTTTGTTGATTTTGGTTTTTGGTGTTGGATTTTCGTGTTTGTTCCTGTTCAGTTTGTCTGGTTTTCGGCCTCTGTCTCGACCGACAGAATCTCTGTCGACCGAAACAGGAGCAGAAAACACCCGTGTCAATCGACAGCCTCTCTGTCGATCGACACAGTGTTTGATTTCCTATTTTTCTTTGTTTTTGTTGCAGGTTGCCCAGGGCAAGCCACTTGAGATTTTTTACCCATAAATCGAGGCCACTATCAAAAAAAGGAAGGAAAAAGCCAAACAAACCATTGACACCATCATGACGAGTCCAAGCCACTCCGATGGGGGAACTAAGACCAACTAGCCATTGGTTACTCCAGAAAATGCCATACTGTTGGTCCATCAAGTCAATCACATGAAGGATGTCATGAGGCAACTCCTAGAGGAAAGGGAAGCAGAAAGGCACGAGGCCGAAAGAAGAGACAGAGAGAGAGCCCAGAGAGAGGATTCCGACGATGAGGATCCCAATGCTATGGCCAAGAAGTACAGACCGCAACCCGAAAATGAGGGATTCGTTATTGACACCACCGCCAATAACTTTGAACTCAAGACTGGCCTGATTCAGATGGTTCAGCAGAACCAGTTCGGAGGCCGAGCAGTGGAGGATGCATACACCCACCTCAGGATGTTCGTGGAGGTGTGTGAAACCATCAAGCATAACGGAGTGACTCGGGACGTGATCCATCTTTGCCTGTTCCCTTTCTCACTTAGGGATCAGGCGCGGACTTGGTTCACCGCTTTGGACTGCACCAATATTCGGACATGGGCTGATCTCCGAACAGAGTTCCTCGGCACATTCTTCCCGCCGTAAGTGATTATTCAGAAAAAGATAGAGATCTTGTAGTTCCACCAGAGGATGGATGAGACTCTCTTTGAGGCGTGGACCAGGTTCAATGAGCTGCTGAGGAGTTGCCCGGGCCATGGAGTGGTTACCGAGGAGCAGGCTCATATCTTCTATAGAGGATTGACTGAGGAAAGCCAAAAGTCAGTAGACTATCGGTTGGTGGATCATTGATGAGCAAGTCACCAGAAAAGGCCATGAAGCTGTTCAAAAAGATGGCCTTACATGATCAACAATGGGGGAATCAAAGGAGGCCACAGATCCGAGCTGTTGAGGCAAATGCGGATGACACGCTGAAGAAGGAAGTCGAGAGACTAATCGGGGAGGTACAAAAGCTAACTTCTAATGCTACTTGTGTTTCTGTTGCACAGGTTGACCCCATTGTCGATGTGAACTTCATGCATCGAGGAGGTTATCAGAACCAATATCGGCAAGGGGGATGTCAGCATTACCACCCAATACCTCACCCCGGATTCTCCTACTCTCAGCCAAATGCCGCTGAGCAGCCGCCTCCAGACTTCGAGGTGCAAGATGGTGAAGTGGTGGAAAAGAAGAAGGAAACCCATGAAGAGGTGCTCAAGAATTTTATCAAAGCTTTAGACCACAAAACGGGAAAAATCGAGAAAGAAATGGAAGGAGTCAATACCAAGGTTGATATGTTCGGCAAGCACGTCAAGATCATTGAGACTTAAGTGAGCCAAATTGCTACCACTATCGGGATGCAACATACTCCAGGAAAGTTGCCTAGCACCACTGAAGCAAATCCCAAGAACCAAAAAGATTGCAAAGCTGTGACGCTGAGGTCCGGAAAGAGTTACACAGGTCCGAGCATGCCCCAAAGCAAGTTTGGGGGGGGAAATGAAGCAGACCCAGCAGATCCGGCCTCTGTTTTGATCGACAGGATTCCTGTCGATCGACACAGAGGCCCAAAAGATTTAGAGGAGGGGATCGACAAAACTGTAGAGGGTGTGTCGATCGACACACCCCCTGTCAATCGACAGGCAGATCAGAGCAGAGGCCAGTCGACACAGCAACATTCCCAACAGCATTCTGCCACTCCCAAGGCTGCCAAGACAGCTCCGATGCCGTTTCCTCAGAGATTCGCCAAGAAGAAAGAAGATTCCAAGTTCTCGCACTTTGTCGAGAACTTGAAGAAGGTAAGTATTAATTTACCACTGATTGAAGCTCTCTCTGAAATTCCAGGTTACATGCACTATCACCGGAAGCTGATGAGCGAAAAGAAACATTTTGTGGAGAATGCGACTGTCAAGCTTCATGAGCAATGCAGCATGAAACTCCAAAAGAAGGTTCCAATCAAGAGGAGCGATCCAGGATGCTTCACCATCCCAGTGGAGATTGGGGGGGATCTCATTCGAGAAGGTGTTGTGCGACACCGGAGCCAACATCAACCTCATGTCCTACTCCATCTTTCAGCGCCTCAAGATTGGAGAACTGAGGCCGACTACTATCACTCTGTAGATGGCGAACCGATCTGTGTCCCGCCCAAAAGGTATCATAGAGTATGTTCTCATTCGTGTGGGTCATCTAATTTTTCCTGCAGATTTTGTAGTCTTGGACATGAAGGAGGATGGAAGCACACCATTGATCCTGGGAAGAGAGTTCCTTAACACAAGTGTTGTCCTGATCGATTGTCGCGGAGGAGAGATCACCCTCCGAGCCAATGAAGAGAGAATCTCCTTCAAGCTTGATAGAAGCCGACATGAATCTGAATGCTTCAAGATTACTTCCAGAGATGAGGCTGATGATGAGGATGAAGAGGAAGATGAAGGACTGACTGAAGAAATCAAAAAAGACCTCACCGCTCAGAGATGGGAGCGAGGGAACGAGACTGCAAAATTGTCAATTACACCATCTCAACCCGAGCTCACTGCTGTCATCCAAGACCGGTGGGTTTACATGGTGGATTCTCATGGTAGGCGAGTGCGAACTAGCCCACCCTGGTTCTGAATATAGGTATCGTCGAGCTACGACGTTAACTAAAGCACTTGTTGGGAGGTAACCCAACTTTTACATGCAAACTTTCCAATTCCCGTTGTTTCTTTACAATTTTCATTTTTATTTCCATTGGTGTGTTCCACTTTATTTTCAAATTTCTGTTCTGTATTTATTTTAGCTTATTTTCAAAAAAAAAAAAAAGAGCAGGAGAAATGCCTCTATTTCGATCGACAGGATCCCTGTCGATCGATACAGAGGGTTGAGCACAGAGAACTCTTTCGACCGACAGCAAAAGGGGTCGATAGAAGGCTCTGTGTTGATCGATAGGTCCCTGTCGATCGACACAGAGTGCCAACAGCACTTAACTTCGTCGTGTGGTGCTGACATTCCTCGAGTGGATAAAAAGGTCGATGTTTGAGATCAACAGTCGGGTATCAGTTCTTCTTCTTGTCTGATTTTCAAACTTTTTCTTACTCTCCGAGTTCGAAATAAGTTTGGGGGGATGTGGACAAGAAGTTGAACATTTATCCCTTATCTTTATTCGCTTTCCTGTTTTATTTGTTTTTACTTGCTTTATTTGGTTTGTTTAAATTTTTGCCAATAAAAAAATATAGATATCATGTGAGGAAAATCTTTAAGTAATTGAACCCTCTAGCATTATATGCAATGTTTGGAATCGATCTTTGATTAGTTGAGTTGATTTCAATTGTGGTTGATTTGCCCATGAATGTAGAATACCGCATGATAGGTTTTAATTGAAACTTACACTTGCATGATATTTGAGTGGATTGAAGTTGACTAAGGAAGAATTTTTGAACCCAAGTGAGATTTGAGCCTTTATTTGTTCATGAGAGATTCACATGTATGTTTTCGTTTCTCTAGAACTTTCTTTTGTTCTATTTTGAGACTGCATAGTGTGCACAAGGATAGAAAATGATCTTAGGCCATCTTTGTTAACCAAATTATCCCAAACACTGTCCCTTGTAATATTTTTATCCCTAGATCAACCCCTTTGAGCCTGTTGTTTTTCTTTCTTAGTCTATGAGATAAGGAAACATTGTAGTTCTATCTTGTCTTTGAGAGAGTACTATGAGAAAGGTGATGTGTATCCTGTCTATAGGATTTGGGTGAAATAAGGGTAATTTTTATAAGTGGATGAGAAATTCTTAAAGTGGTTTACAAAAGAAGGTTGGGCTCTAGAAAAAGGAAAAAAAAAAAGAAGTGGTGTCCTTATAAGCTCAAATAATTTTACAAAATTTTTAAGAGCATAAAAGGACTAGAAAAAAAGAATGAGCCTTGATTTGTGTTGAAATTCTTAGGAGATTGGTGGATGATGAAAAGATAGTGGTTGGATTTGTTGAGAGTCATGAACTCAATTGGTTTAGTCACTTGGCCATATTTCCCTACCTTTCACAAAAGCCTACATTACAACCTAATCAAAGTCCTTTTTGATTCTTGAAGTGTGTGCACATTTGAGCAGTGGAGATTTTAGAACTCTTGCAAGACTATGGTAGAAATTTCTTCATACATGTCATAAGATTGTAAAAGCCATCTTAGTCAGTTTTTCAATTTCTAGAGTTCTAAAACTGTAATCCTTGTATAGGATCGATCAAGTTGTAATAGAACTTAGGCTGAAAACTGAGCATAGGAGATGCTCGAGAACTGAAAAACTGCATGCCTTAAAACTTGGTTTTCATCAACTATAGCCTTGACCAAAACTGAGTTAGGGTACTCAGTATAGGGTTTTCCATACTGACCAAGAGAAGTCAGTATGAGGGCTTTCCCGTACTGACTAGGAGAAGTCAATATGAGGGTTTTTCATACTGACCAGGAGAAGTCAGTATGATGGCGTTTTCCAAACTGATATGGGCAGTCAGTATGAGGGTCAACCATACTTACTAAGGGAGTTCAATATGAGGGCTAGCTATAGTCACCTTGGAAAGTTAGTATAAGAGTCTCTACCTTTAAAGCACGAGCTATTCGAAGACATCGAAGCTCGGTCGACTTCAGCATATTCATGCCCAAGTAAAAGTCAGTACAAGAATATCAAAACTTGGATTCCTCATACTAAAACTTAGTCTGACACAAAGTTAGTGTATAGTACACTGGCATAGCAGAGCAGACCTACAACATGGGCTACGATTGGACAACATCTTCCATGAGTCTAATGACTGGATTTATGTGTCTAACAGGCATAAATTTGAAATACCGGAGAAGGTCCTCTATAAATAGAAGCGCTCTGCTAAGCCATCTCTCTGCTAAAACTCTTTGAGTTTCCGTGTTTCTTTACACGAGACTTGAGTCCCTGACTCATGTTATTACTCTGTCCTACTCTCTCTTAGCACAAGGCTGAAGCTTTCCTTTGGTGAATATATCTTTACAAGATATATTCAAAGCAGTCAGTTTCCTACTCTGGGATACTGATTCTCACGGGTATATGCCAACAAACTTAGTTCTGGGAAGAACAACAAACATCCAACCACCAGGAAGAAGGTTGCGGGGTGTTGTCCTCACTTCAACCTGAAGAACTAAGCCTAAAAGGAGTTCCTAGGCGAGTGACCACAGCTAAACGAAGGACGGAGGCGGCGACGGGTTATGTATAGATCGTAAGGAGGCTTGTACTTACTTAGTGAATTATCTGAACCATGGGTCTGAAGAGTGGATGTAGGATATTTAGATCTGAACAACTATAAATATCGTGTGTCCTTTACTTCTTTATTTATATCTCGTTCTTGTTTAGTTTCGCAAACTGACTTTTGAAACCTTGAATACTTGTCCAAGTATTGAAGTGTATATTCTGTGAAACTTACCTAACAACGGCAGACCTAAGTTTAAGTCTTCTTATACACTAAACTGAGTTACATCTGTTTATCTTAACAAGTGCAAGTATATTATCTTTGCTTCCGCTGCACATATTTGTACTCTGATTTCGGGATCAACATATTAGAATTATAAAGGATCAAGATTTGTTCTTATTTAACATTTGGAAGTATTAACATATGATCACAACTCTCTCTCTCTCTCTCTCTATATATATATATATATATATATATTAAGGCCATCAGATTTTTGATACATTGTGATTTTTTGTATGGTATCATATCGTACCATAAAATTTCGGTACAATAATGATATGACCATCATGATATTTACATTATACCAGCACATTTGTACCAAAAATACAATAATACTTTGTTTTTATATTTAAAAAAATTAAAAATAAGTTCATGTATTCTCTTTTCACAATTTAACAATACAATTTATATAAATACATTATTAAATAAATATCAGAAAAACTGTAAAAATAAAAGTATATAAATTTTTTTTGTATGCTACCAAAAGAATTATAAAAGGGTAAATAATTTATGTCATATCAAAATCGTACTGAAATCCTTTCGAAAATTTGATATACCCAATGAGTGTCATAAAAATTATTTCATGCTGAATCAAAATCATACTGAAAATTCAGAACACCGAACCAAAGTATAAAATCTTCGATATGATAATAATATAAATTTTCCTCATACCTTAACATTCGGTAAGATATAAGGTATGGTGGACAAAGTCGGGTTTAAATTAATAAACCATTCTTAATTAATGCTCTCAAATCTTGTATTTTTAGAGTATTAAAATTACAGCTATAATTTTGATACATGTGCGATTATATATTATTAATGGCCACATCTATATAATTAGTTGGCAGCCATTTCTTTAACCGAGGTTATGATATCGATAATTTCTTGTTTGTTTGTGGGTGTGCGACTTTCTTTTGTCAGACAAATCGTTTTATGGATGGTTTGTTGATGATTAATTATTGCAATATTGCGTATATTTTTAATGAATCCACAAAAAAAAAAGAGTGTTTTGTTGGAGTGATATCTAAATCATATGAAAAGTCAAATGATTAAACAAAGGACATGCATATGATCAGTGCCTTTTAAGTATTTTCTCTTGATTAGAATATTATCCCACCTGCAGGGTCCAAAAACAAGATCCGTATAGTTATCATTATGTCACTATCTAAGGATACTAAGGTTTCTTGGACTGCATGGGAATCTTACTAAGGTATGAAGGAGCCAGCTGTTATTCAAATCTATAAATAGCATCACTCCAAGCCTTCACTTTCCCACATACATTTCGAATCTGCATTGTGTCAACTGTCAAGCAATTAAGTACGTATATGTTTTTGTTTTTGTCTGTTTGTGCATGTGTAACTAAAAACCTATTATTGATGCAGAGAAGAGGAGAAAATATGTGGAAGCTGAAGATCGCGGAGGGCAACAGTCCCTATTTGTACAGCACCAACAACTTCGTGGGTCGGCAGATTTGGGAATTCGATCCCTACGCCGGAACGCCGGAGGAGCGAGAAGCGCAGCGGGAAGCTTTTCAGAAGGCTCGCGTTGAATGGAGTGAGGGAAGAAAGAAGGGCTTCCATTCTTGCGGTGATTTGTTCATGAGCAGGGCCGGCCCTGTGATTTTGGAGGTCCGGTGCGACAGAAAAAATGGTGCCCCTAAATTTTTTTTAATTATAAATATAAATAATAATAAAATATAATGTAATATTGAAATATTTAATATTATGTCAAATCAATTCACTCAATCTTTGACATAATCGATCGCAAATAATATTTCAACAACTTACATTTTGAAAAAAAATATTAAAGCTAGCTTGTGCAACGGTAATGGGTATTGTTATATGTATTGAACTATTCAATCTTTTTAAGTAAGTCACTATATCTAAAGTGGTGTAAAAAATATATATCACATGGTATTTAGTTTATGAAACAACGGTTGAAAATTAACCAAATTAAATTAAACTAACTAAATTCTAAACAAAAACAAACAAAATAACATGTAATTAGAATTTAAACTATGCAAGTAAACTAGTCAACTATGCAAAAAAAAAAACTAAAACTAAAATCATGGAGTTGTGAAATTTGACAAAACTCATAAAAGCTAAACGCCATATATGTATAAAAAAAAATGAAAAATTACCTAACGATCGTAACTATTAGATCATGAGACTTTCATTTTTGAGAAAAATGAAATTTTTGTGACCAATTATGTGACGATGATTGTATATATTTGTTTTTAATAATGAATAGATATAATTATACTCATATAGTTGAACAAATAAATCTTAATATCTTGTCTAATTTTTAAATTTATATTGAACTAAATATCTGTGTTAGGATAAATATAAATTATAATTTTTTATTAATTTATTTAGTTAAGTTAAAAACTAAGTGTTTTAATAGTTTTTTTTTAAAAATCTATACTAACATAAATTAGCATAATACTACTACTATTTATATTTTTAAAAAATGGTGCCCCTCTCATATGGAGGCCCCGGTGCGGCGCACCTCTCGCACGGCCTCAGGGCCGGCCCTGTTCATGAGGTTGCAGGTAAGATATCAATGAGGGATTCCACAAATGTTTCACTTCTCGATTGCTAATTTTAATTCTTCCTTTTAAGAAAATGAATATTAAATAAATACAATATATTGTAATTAATTTTAAGAACAAAAATAACAACTTTATAAGAATACAAATTATTGTTATCAATTACTCAATTTTAATTAAAAATAAAAATAATTACTAATGAACCTTACATTTAAATTTATAAAATTAATTTAATTTATAATAAATTAAAATTATAAGAAAAATTAACATAATAATCAATAATTTTAATAGTAGAATAATTAGTCGAACATAAAAAGTGGTCGAGGATCTCATGTTTAAGTCGCTTGTGCTTAAATTAATTTTAGTTCTAAATTTAAAAGAAAAAACAAAAAATGTTTATTATTTAGGACCTAAAAATAGTTTAATTATCAATTTATGTCCCAAAAGATGAATTCTCAATTTACGATCCAAAAGATCATACGATTAATTTTATGATTTTTTGGGTCCTCAATTGAGATTTTTTTTTATATATTTCTGATCATAAATTTCGAGTTCTGAATCGATAATTAAATTATGTTTCTGAACCTGAATTGACAATACTCTTACTATCCAGCTTAAAGGGGAAAGTGGAATTGATCTCTTCGGTATTCCGCCGGTGAGAATAGGCAAGGAAGAAGAAATCAGCTATGAGAAAGCAACAATTGCAGTGAAGAAGGTTGTCCGGTTGCATCGGGCGATCCAAGCTAGTGATGGACACTGGCCGGCTGAAAACGCCGGCCCCATGTTCTTCACTCCTCCACTAGTAATTTTCTTTATTATGTTTTTTCTTTTACTTATATTTTAAGAAAATAAAACACTACTTATTATTTACGACACTTTTTTTAATTTTCTGCAGCTAATTGCATTGTATATTAGTGGAAGCATCAACACAATGCTCACATCGGAGCACATTAAGGAATTGATCCGATACATGTACAATCATCAGGTAATTACTTTAATTTAAAACTATATATATTAATGATTAATAAAAATAATGAGCGTGCATCGATGGTGTTGTACGTTTTGGGCAGAATGCCGATGGCGGATGGGGATTTTACATAGAAGGGCATAGCACGATGATCGGATCGGCGCTTAGCTACGTTGCCCTGCGTATACTCGGGGAGGGGCCGGACGCCGGCGACGGCGCCATGGCCAGAGCTAGGAAATGGATTCTTGATCACGAAGGGGCCACGGGGATTCCGTCATGGGGGAAGATTTATCTTTCGGTAATTAATTCACATATCAATATTTATAATAATTTAACTAACAACATATCGAATTATTTTTAAGACAATTGACTAAACAAGTGGTCTGATGGGCCATAACATTAGTCTCCGCACGCACGTTTATTATCTATTTATTTTAGAACAAACAATAAATGACCAGCATAAATTTTGTTTTAATTCATGGTCCGAATTTCATGAGTTACTTTGATTAATATGAGTGACATCGGGGTATCAGTTAGGGAAGTCCGAGTTAATGAATTTTAAGGTTTTAGATTTGAAACTAAAGGAAGAAGATAGAATTGTAACACCATAATTTATATTTTTCATGTTGCACTCTTTTTTTCTCTATTCAATTATTAATTTGTATTTAATGTTTTTTTTATAATTGAACTTATTATCGTTTATATTAATTTTATAAGTTCATCCGTAGGAGTTATCTTACTCATTTAGTGTTATATAATGTTTTAATTAATTAAATTCCCATTTTTAGTAGAACTTGATTCTTAGTTGATTAATTCATAACCATTATTCATGTTCTTATAAAACTTTGATGTTTATTCTTAAAATCCAATTAGAGTATAATGATAACTTGAATTTACTTTTCTAGGTTCTTGGAGTGTATGAATGGGATGGCTGCAACCCAATTCCACCAGAATTCTGGCTCTTCCCTTCAATTTTCCCTTTTCATCCTGGTAAAAATCTTCAACTATGTTTAACTAATTTATTGTTTCAATTAAATAAGATAAGTTAAGTTGGATGATAAAAAAAAATAATAATTAATATTTAGTGCAGCAAAAATGTGGTGTTACTGTCGCACAACATATATGCCAATGTCGTATCTATATGCCAAAAAATACCATGGACCTCTCACCGACGTCGTATTATCCATTCGTGATGAAATCCACCTGAAGCCGTACGATGAGATTGATTGGAACAAGGCGCGCCACCTTTGTTGCAAGGTAGTTTTTCAAAACGCAAAACCTTCTTTAAAATTGATTAATTCAGTAATGAACAAATTAAAGGTAATAAGTAGGCAAAGCTAGCCTACCATTACGGATATTACAGCAGTGAATAAGGAAGGTAAATATTCTAATATAGGAAAGTATCAATTATGTAATATAGAAAATAAATCTCTAAAACATTCTTAAGAAATAGAACACTTATTGAGCTGAACCTCTGTATAAAATATGGGTTGGGCATCCTCTCCCTTTCAGCTAGCTTGTGGGATGAGTTCTGCCCAAACTCATTTATCAATTTTGTTCGAATTGCGTGGTTGGAAACATGCAGGAAGATCTATACTATCCTCACTCAAGAATTCAAGATTTACTGTGGGACACTCTCAACTACTGCACGGAGCCGGTGATGAGGCGTTGGCCGTTGAACAAGATCAGGCAGAGAGCCATGGATAAGACCATCAAACACATGCGCTATGGATCTGAGGAGAGCCGATATATCACCATGGGATGTGTCGGAAAAGTATGTTTCTTTTTGCTATTCTTGTAAGAGACAGATAACATATATATACAGTGATTAATTTGTTGGATATGTTTATTATGCATACAGAGTCTTGAGATGATGTGTTGGTGGGCGCACGACCCCAACTGCGACGAATTCAAGCATCACTTAGCCAGAGTGCCTGATTACTTATGGCTGGCAGAAGATGGCATGAAAATGCAGGTACAGAAGCAGAAGCATAAATATCATTACATGAAATTAAAGTGCTTATATATTTCGTATGCAGAGTTTTGGGAGTCAGCTGTGGGACAGCGCTCTTGCAACTCAAGCAGTTATTGCAAGCGGAATGGTTGACGAATACGGCGATTGTCTGAAGAAGGCGCATTTCTTCATAAAGGAGTCACAGGTACCTCATCACAACACTAAAAACTTGTTCAACTCATGCATGGCATGGTTTCATCTCATTTCGATTCATGTAGGTGAAGGAAAACCCGAAAGGAGATTTCAAGGCCATGTATCGTCACTTCACCAAAGGTTCGTGGACTTTCTCGGATCAAGATCATGGATGGGTTGTATCAGACTGCACTGCTGAAGCACTCAAGGTATCATCCCTGCTACTTTTTTTTTTAATTTTTTTTTTTGTAGTCTAGAAATTGACAATTAAAATATGTTTCAGTGTCTGCTTCTCCTGTCACAAATGCCAAAAGAAATAGCAGGGGAGAAGCCAGATGTTGAGAGACTATACGAAGCCGTGAATGTGATGCTTTATTTGCAAGTATGAAATATTCTCCCTCATTCATGATGATAATTTTACCTTTCTTTTTTAAAAATAATAATAATAATCTACATTGTGGATTTATTGTGGTTTGTGTTCGTTTTCAGAGCCCTCTCAGTGGTGGATTTTCTATCTGGGAACCCTCAATTCCACAGCCATGTCTCCAAGTAAGAATTTTTTAATGAAACAAACAACAATATAATCTTGACCACGTTGAATAATTCTTAAGATAGAACTATTTGTTCCCATTTCCTTTCAGGTTTTGAACCCCTCAGAGTCGCAGACATCGTGGTCGAGCAAGAGTAAGATTCTTGATTCTCGGAGCTCTAGAAAAACTGCAATTTGAAATTTTTTTTTTTTTTTGTGGTTTAGGCATGTTGAAAGCACTGCATCTATAATCCAGGCTCTGGTATCATTCAAGCGGCTATATCCAGGCCACCGCGCCAAAGAAATCCACAACTCTGTGTCGAGGGCACTCAGTTTCCTGGAAGGAAAGCAATGGCCTGATGGCTCATGGTATGGATATTGGGGAATCTGCTTCCTCTACGGCACCTGCTTCGTGCTCGGAGGATTGGCTGAAGCCGGGAAGACTTATGAGAACAGTGAAGCAGTTCGAAAAGGTGTCAACTTCTTCTTGTCAACACAGAATGAAGAAGGTGGATGGGGAGAGAGCCTTGAGTCCTGCCCAAGCATGGTACATTTTTTTGACGCAAACCGATCTTCATTTGAGAAGCTGAGCATCTTTTTGGGATGGGAAACTCTAACATGGTGTTGATGTTGTAACAGAAATACATTCCATTGGAAGGAAATCGGACAAATTTGGTTCAGACATCATGGGCAATGCTAGGTCTTATGTATGCTGGTCAGGTTAGTTATTCAATAATATAACTACTTAATTAGATTAATTTTATTTTTTTTTAGAGAAAAGAGTTGCTCAAGATATGTTGGTTTTGATGAAAATAGGCTGAGAGGGATCCGAAGCCTCTGTTTCATTAGTCATTGGTAATAACGGTGTTATCTGTCGTGGAATGCTGAATAATTCTCTCTATGTTGTTAACTGTAATCATAAGTCTTCCGCAAGCATTGCATGTAATTCATCCGTAATTGATAATCCTAGGAAGAGAAAACTTACTTCTTCTGATGAGGATCTTAGATATCTCTGGCACTTGAGACTGGGTCACATTAGCTTGAAGCGGATTCAGAAACCTGCAGATGACGGTACATTGGACTTAGTCCGGGCTGTACCTTATCAAGTATGTGAATCCTGCATCGAGGGCAAGATGAAATTAGGCCTTTCAAGGCTAGTCAGCCTCGAGCAGAGGATGTGTTGGAGTTGATCCATTCTGACTTGTGTGGACCGATATCCACGCAGGCTCGTGGAGGGTACGAGTACTTCGTCACTTTCATTGATGATTACTCAAGGTACGGATATGTTTACCTGCTTCGCTATAAGTCTGAATGCTTTGAGAAATTCAAAGAGTTCAAGGCTGAAGTAGAAAAGAAGGTCGGGAAAACTATCAAGTCGCTGCGATCTGATCGCGGTGGCGAATACCTCGGTAACGAGTTCCTGCAGTATTTGTCAGAAAATGGGATTACATCCCAATGGACTGCACCGGGTACTCCCCAGCAAAATGGTGTAGCTGAGAGAAGAAATAGGACTCTTCTAGAGATGGTAAGATCAATGATGAGTTATGCAAGCTTACCTATTTCATTTTGGGGCTACGCATTGGAGACAGCGGCTTACGTGCTTAATGTGGTGCCTTCTAAATAAGTTCCTAAGACGCCTTCTGAGCTCTTCCTTGGTCGCAAACCTAGTTTGTGCAAGTTCAGAGTATGGGGCTGTCCGACACACGTACTGTAGAAGGAACCTGATAAATTAGAAAGCAGGTCAAAAGTAATGTTGTTCATAGGGTATCCCAGGCAAACGAAAGGTGGTTACTTTTACTGTCCTGAGAGTCAAAGAGTCGTTGTTAGCACCAACGCTAGATTCTTGGAGGATGAGTATGTGAGTAATCACAAGTCAAGGAGTGATATCGTTCTACAAGAAATTGAGAACGAGAATGCAATTCTAAGAGAAGGGGAACGTGTAAATGTGGGTGCTCCTGTGAGAGGTACAGCACCACAGACACGTTCTTCAGTGCAAGGTGCAGGACCACAAGTCACTGCACCTACTACTGACACGGCACAGATGCCTCGTCGTAGTGGGAGAGTTATTTTCCAACCGGAAAGGTACATGTTCGTGGGTGAGTCTTCGGACTTGAGCCAGGAAGACGGACATGAGGACTCTGACCACTGACTTACGAAGAGGCAGTGCAGGACAAGGATGTTGCCAAATGGCGTGTCGCCATGGATTCTGAAATAGAAACTATAACTGCTATGGATGTATACCAGAAAACTGATTTACCGGATGGCTTTAGGGCCATAGGGTGCAAATGGGTATACAAGAGAAAGAAAGGGGCAGATGGAAAGATTACGGCCTTCAAGGCCAGGCTGGTGGCAAAGGGTTATAGTCAGAAAGAGGGCATTGACTATGATGAAACCTTTTCACCCGTAGCCATGCTCAAATCCATCCGGATACTCCTTTCCATAGCTGCGCATATGGACCTCGAGATCTGGCAGATGGATGTCAAAACCGCTTTTCTAAACGGTTACCTTGAAGAAGGTAGGGATATCTATATGCAGCAACCCGAGGGTTACATAAGCAAGGGCGAAGAACATCTTGTCTGGAAGCTTAGGAAGTCCTTGTATGGACTTAAGCAAGCTTCAAGGTCGTGGAACTTACGTTTCAACGATGTGATTAAATCCTATGGATTTGCACAGTTGGAAAACAAAAGTTGTGTTTACCGACTCTGTGTCAGTGGGAGCGTGGTCTTCCTTGCACTATACGTTGATGACATACTCCTATTTGGAAACAACGAGGGAGTGATGTCCGAAGTCAAGGTTTGGTTATCCGAACAGTTCCAGATGAAGGATCTGGGTGAAGCTGGCTACATTCTTGGGATTAAGGTCTTACGAGATCGTAAGAGAAGAATGTTGAGCTTATCCCAGGCATCCTATGTGGATACTGTGATAGCCCGGTTCAGCATGCAACTCGCCAAGAAAGGTTTGTTGCCTTTCCGACATGGCGTTCGTCTTTCTAGTGGGCAGTGTCCTCAGACACAGTGGGAGAAAGACGAGATGAGTCTTGTACCATATGCTTCGGGTGTGGGTAGTCTCATGTATGCGATGTTGTGTACCAGGCCAGATATCTGTTATGCCGTTGGCATGGTAGCCAGATATCAGTCTAACCCTGGACAGGCGCACTGGACTGCTGTAAAGCATATCCTCAAGTATTTGAAAAGAACTAGGAATTTCTGCCTAGTTTATCAAAGTGAGGATTTGTGCCCTGTGGGTTATACGGACTCGGATTTCCAAGGGGACCAGGATGAGAAGAAATCGACCTCAGGTTATGTGTTTACCCTGGGAGGTGGAGCTGTATCTTGGAGGAGCTCAAAGCAGAAATGCATTGCTGACTCCACCATGGAGGCGGAATATGTCGCCGCCTCCGATGCCTCGAAAGAGGGGGTGTGGCTCCGGAACTACCTTTTAGAGTTGGGCGTGATTCAGAGTTTGCCAAAGAGCATCACAATTTATTGTGATAACTCTGGTGCAGTTGCAAACTCAAAGGAACTGCGGTCTCACTGGGCAAGCAAATACATAGAGAGAAAGTACCATATCATACGAGAAATCATATCAAGGGGCGATGTGCTGATTAAGAAGATCGACACTGCTGACAATCTTGCTGATCCATTTACAAAGAGCTTGCCACAGAAGGTTTACGAAAGACATATTCGTGAGTTGGGTTTGAGGTGGATGCCGACCACTGATAGTGGTTAGAGACAGCAGACTAGATAGACAAACTGTATACTCTGTAATAGCTTAGTTATGCTTTAAGTATAAGTGGGAGATTGATGGGTTTTGTATACTGAAAACATTTATTACAATGTGTATACAACGGTTTATTTCTTCTATCTTTTAACAATCATACATGTATGAACAATGGTATCCTCTTGTCTCACCGATAGGGACGATCATACTACGTGTTGTAGATCACAGAAGACAGTATGATCACTTGACCTAGTGAAACATAAACATAATCACAGCCGAGATAGCGTATGAGGATACGTCTGTCCGGATGGCTGCAGCATTGTCGGAATAAGTAGTCTGTCTTGGTTACTTGACATGCTGGTACGCAGAGGTGGCGTATTGATGGACCGCAGTGAGATATATTCATCTGTCTGACATCAGCGAATAAAAGATCTCGTTATATTGATTGAGTCCAAACCCTAACGAAGGTTCAGGGGTTTGCACGGGTTGAGTGTTGCTTTGACTTGCCATGGTGGAGAGCCAACACAGCGCGCTTGTATATCCGCATCTTGGGTAACAGTAGTTCGTGTAGTATCGCCTGAGACTGAACTTAGGTAACCATATCCGAGTAATAGGATGGGGACATTCCCTGAGGAGCTCAATAACATTCATCGTGCCAAAGTCATGCAGGCTGATTAAGTTCAGGCACGAGTGATAAGGTTTGAGTGGTACTACTCAGGAATTATAAGATATTAATTAATTGTAGTTAGAGCTTGTCAGAGGCTCCGATTAATTAATGGATTTCCGGTAATCTTAAATATGGGGATTCTCAATTAATGCAACCCGTTCTCACAACATGGTAATAAAGGGGTAGGTCAGTATTAATTCTGTGGTGAAAAAGAATTAATATTAATTAATTAATTGTGTCCTGGGTTGTGGACATGGGAATTAATTAATTTATAGGCCCACTTTATTATTTGCATTTGGTCCCAGGTCTGGCCCAATAAGTGTGCAGAATTGAGCCCAGGAGCCCATTAGGGTTTTATAACCCTAGGTCTATAAATAGACCTCTCACTCTCTGAAACCCCAGCCACTTCATAACACAATTTGAAAAACCTTAGATCTAGAGAGTGAGAGAGGGGGCGCCGACTTCAAGGGAGAAGGAGGAGAATTTTCGAATTCTGGTCCTGCTCAAGCCACAGATCTACGGAGTCCTCACCAGTAGTAGATCTGAAGACCTGATCTGGAGAACAACGTATTTCTTCTTTCCCCCTTCTTTGTTTTTGATTTTGTCTTGAAATTAGGGTTGCTAATTTCTGTTTCCGCAGACAAATTCGATTTGCGTGGTTGAATTGAAGTTTGGAATTCAAACGCAAAAGATCGGTACAGACCCTACGGAATTACGGTAATCTCTCAATCCACAATCTCGTATTAAATTCATAGGAGCATGCTAGGTTTTTGAGAAATTTAATTGTGAGCAATATCCATAGATCCGATCCGGTTCATTTGGTTTTGGTGATTCGGTTCACGGTAAAACCCTACAAATATCTCGTATGATGTGGTACTTTCTCTCTATGTGTTCAATCGCCTAGTGAGTCTGTGGTTCCTTTGAGTTTGCTACTGCACCAGCATTATCACAGAAGACTGTGATAGTCTTAGGCAAACTCGGAACCGCATCCAACTCTAATAGGTAGTTTTGGAGCCATACCGATTCTTTCGAAGCTTCGAAAGCAACGACATATTATGCCTCCATGGTGGAATCCACAATGCATTTCTACTTTGCGCTCCTCCTTGATACAACTCCACCACCCAAGGTGAACACATAGTGCGAGGTTAATTTTTTCTCATCCTGGTCCCCTTGGAAATTGAAATTTGTGTAATCCACAAGGTACAAATCATCACTTTGATGAACTAGACAGTAATTTCTAGTACTTTTCAAGTACTTGAGGATGTGCTTTACCGCAGTCCAATGTGCCTGTCCCGAGTTAGACTGATATCTTGCTACCATGCCTATGTCATAACAAATATTAGGCCCCATACACAACATTACATAGATGAGGTTGCCCACTACAGATGCATATGGCACAAGACTCGTCTCATTTTTCTCTTTTGGTGTCACAAGATACTGTCCTTTAGAAAGATGAACACATGTTTGAAAGGTAGCAGTCCTTTCTTGGCGAACTGCTTGCCAAACCAAGCTATTACATAGTCTACGTAGGATGTCTGGGACAAGCTTATCATCCTTCTCTTACAATCTCTTAAGACTTTGATCCCAAGGATTCATGTTGGTCGACGCGGAGTGCCATTTGCAGCAATTTTGTGCGGCACAATTCAGATGTTTGGAGGATAAAAGTTCGTGTTTGAGACTGTTGAGGTTCGATCTGTTCGAAGAGTAGGAGCCCCGAGAACTGTGAATAATTTGAATGGAATACAAAGATTAGGCAAACTATACTATTAGTGATGGAATACAAAGAACACAAACAACAGCCACTAATCTATCGACTATCTGCTGAATTACTAAACAAAAAATGACAGAAATTGTAGCAGGTATGTATAATTCGAATGATCAATCTCCCTTTTTCCAGTAGCCTGAGGGACTATTTATACGAGTAGCCTTCCTCTAGAGTTTTCGCGCCGTTCTCAACTGCCCGAAGTTGAGCCCACGAATCTCGGGGTGGTTTGCCGATCGTGGGGGGCTTTGACGGTTCCGAGTTTCATGCATGATAGCCGTTGGTTCGCTCGTTGGTCCTCGATCGTTGAGTTGTTGAGGAGTGAGGCACACGGTCTGGTGTCGAACTCCTTTTTTGACCATATAAGATATCAGTGAGCTTGATCAAACAGCTAACGATGCTGATCGAATTGCTCTTAGCACTATTCGAACCGCTTTCTTACTAGATCTGACCCAGTTTGAACTGGGCTTTCTACTCATGCTGGGCCGACAATGTGCTAGCCTACGGCTAGGCTCTGGCCTGGTGCTTCTGTCGGGTCGGATCTGGTCCGGACCGCCAACAGAGACCAACAATCGAGGTACAGTTTTAACCTTCGTCTGATTTCCAAATTTATTCTCGAATAAGTTGGGGGGAAGAAGACAAAGGGGTTGAGACTATTTTCTATCATTTTATTTATTGCTTTCTGTTAATTTTATACCTCAGTAAATTTTGGAAAAATTTGAAAATTTGTTTTATTTTTTGGGAAATTATGAGTTATGATAGAACCCTAGCTTGAATGTGAGATTGGAATTGGTTGACAGTTGTGTGGATTGATTGCATTTATGGTTGAAATGCCTATGAATGTTGAATACCGCATGATTGACTGGTTTGATACCTGAATTGACATGATGATTTGTTTTGAGTTGACTTTTACTGTGGAAGAATTTTATGTCCCAAGTGTGAGAATTTGAGCTTTTATTTCATTTGTGAGAGTGTCAGCATGATTAAGTATCTCTAGAACTTGATCTGTTTCTGTTTTGAGAATGTTGGTGTGCACAAGTCTAGGAAGTGATTTTATGCCATCTTTGTTAGCCCATATCCTATACACTGTCCTGTTGAACATTTGTCCCTAGTCAGCCCTTTTTGAGCCTGTGTCTTTCTTTCATTGTCTATAAAGTTGAGAAAAAGTGATAGGATCACTCTTGTCCATAAGATGTGGTTTTGGATAGTTGTTCGATAAGGATAAGACATAATTGGAGGGCGAATACAAAAAAGTGTAATTGTATCCTTATAAGCTCGTTCTTTTAAAAATGAAAATCATAAGAGCATAAAATGATATTTATAAGTAAAAAAAAAAAAAAGAGTCTTATTTTGTGCTGTAAATCTAAGGAGAATGGGTGAATGTTGATAGAAAGTGGTTTGGATGTGTTTAGAGTAGCTAACTCAGCTAATTTAAGTCATTTGGCCATATATTTCCCTACCTTTCACAAAAGCCTACGAACATATATGCAGTGGAGAAATAAGAATAATTGCAAGCCTGTGGTAGAACATAACTTACATGACTTGTGTGATCTCATAATTCAACCTAAACACTTGAGAGAATGAGTGAAACACTATTCCGGTGAGTCTTCCACAGTTTACTGATTTTCTGACTCATTCAAAGTGTTGGTGTAATGTGGGCTGCCACACTCTGAGTTCACAGCCGAAAGGCTTAAAATTGGTGCCCACCAATTGGAGAAAAGGATGTTGGAGATTATAATCTAATTCCATGGGCTGCTGAAATTTCAGAGAAGGTGGAAGAGAAAGTTACTGAAGAAATCATGCTACTATATCCAGATATTCCTGAGGAAGATAGTATGGTAGCCATAGACCTTAAAGCTAAATTTCGAAGATGTAGAAGGTTTGATATTGTGAAGCATGAGCTTGATACGGAGGAGGGGCCAATTTTGCAAGCAAGGTTAGGTCTCACCTTCTGGTGGTCAGAAAAAGTTTGGGCCAAGGAATGGAGTGGCCAAACCGAAAGAAGACAGATGATAATGGATTAAACTAGGCAAAGGCTATTCAGTAATCGAGCTTACAGGCTTCAAACTTTGCCTTCAATGTAAACAAACAGACTACCTCCAGCTGACTTTGTCTACATTCCAGAAACTCTAGTTCCTACTCAGGAAGCTCATGAAGAAGAGGTGTATACCACTGAACCAACTCCAGATGACTATCAAAGTATAATCGCTGCAAAGCTAGAGAAGGTTAGGAAGAGATGGAGAGAGCAAAGATGGAACTGACTTCTATCGAACATGAAAAGGAAGAAATGGAGCAGGATGTCTCTTAATCTCATGAACTTACTTTGATTTATACTACTAGGAAAACAACCGAAATAATTCATACGATTCAAGGGTAGGCTCAATAACTGAAAGAGGTTGCAAAAATCATCCAATGAGATTGTTCACGAACAAACTTATGCTCCATCTGGAAGAAGAAGAAGAAGAAGAAGAAGAAGAAGAAGAAACCAAGAGGAAAGCTGAAGGAGAAGCAGAAATGATCAGGCAAGAACTGGCCGACAAAGAAGAAGAAGCAAGAATAATAACCAGTGGCATAACACCAGTCACTCCCGCCATCAAATATGTCTTGAAAATCCACTAATTGAATCGTCGGAGGATGAATCTTCAAAGCAAGCCACAACCGGTTCTTCGCAATCATCCATAGTTTCTGAAGTGAAACATTTTCTCCATTCACATCAGGTTATCATCAGGCAAGAAACTTAAGAAGTGAAGGCAAAACTGGAAGAGAAAGAGAAGAAAGACGAAGAAATCATGGAAGTTGTCTCCTCCCTCAAGCAGACTATGGCAACCCTATTTGATGTTGTCAAAAAGGAGGAGAGACTCAGGCGTGAAAGGGAAGAGGAAGAGAAGAAGAGGAGAGAAGCTGAGGAAGCTGAGAGAAGGGAGAGAGAGGAAGTTGAGGAGAAAATGAGAGAGGCTCAATTTCAAGCCATGATGGAGTTGGCACAAAAATTTGCAGATCCAAAGCGTTCTTCCTAATCAGAGCAGCTCCGTTAGTTGTTATGTTTTTTTGTAAAAAATTGGCTTTTTCTGACTTGGCTCTTTTGCTGAAACATGGCTTTGTTGATTATCTAGAGTTCTAGACTTGACTCTTTTGATCATATAGTTTCTAGTTTTTATGTACTTGTAACATACCACATTTAATGAAAAACTGAAAACCAGAATGAAGACAAACTCTCATTGTCTCTCTCTCTCAAGCTCTTATAGCTCTGATTTTAATATGGCTGAATTCACATATTTCAGTGTGATCAACACCTTCATTTACACTCTATTTTGATTATTATCAAGCAATATCTCTCCAATCCAGGGGGGAGATCAAATAGAATAGGACAGTTAAGGAAATGGTGTTTTGGAGTAGTGTCTTTATAAACTCAGTTCATCAATTATCCTTTTTCTACACTTTGAGAAAGATGGTTTTGACAACACCAAAAAAGGGGAAACTGTTAGGAACTAGGAAACTGGTTCTCTCCTTTATTTGATGTTTTGGTGTGTCAAAACTAGCTTTTAGTTTCTAGTCAGTTTCTACATGTAATCATTGTAAAGGATGTATTGAGTTGTAATAGAGAAACTAGAAATTGGAAGCTATGAAGATCGAGAAGACAGAAGTCTAGTTCCTAAACTAGAAACTAGAAGTCAGAAGTCTAGTTTTGGAACTTGAAACTTGAAAAGAATTAGAAGATGAGTTTTTGGTTAGCAAGTTTTCACCTACGATGCTACACCAAAGGAAATTAGAAATAAGAAAACTAGAGGAATTCAATTTTCAGTTTCTAAGTTATAAAAGCATGTGTTTAGCGAGAAGACAAAAGAAATCAAGTGGAACTTGAGTCTTATCCAAGATTCCTTAAACAATATCGAACTCAATCATGAACAAGGAATCTTAAGTTATGAGTTCCTCAGACTGGAGAATTGAGATTCTGACAAGAGTAGGTGAAAGTACACCGCAAAAGCAAAAGCAGAGCAGAGCAGCTGAAATGCAGGCTACTACAGCAGGAAAAGTATGGGCGATGATTGGATGATATGCTCTATGTCTCTAATAGACAAAAATTCAATCGGTCATCAATTTTCCTATAAATAGCAAACTACATCTTCAGAGGAGAGCACCTGAAACTATTTGATCAAACAAGCCCAAACTCTATCGAACTAAAAGCTCTCTGAGAATTTTGTGTTTGTCCAGAACACGAGGCTTAGCTTTTGAGCTTAAGATATTCATTTGGTGTTATTACTTTTCAAGTAATATATACAACAGTCAGTTTTCCTTATCGAAATTCTGATTCTCATAGGCAACTGCCAACCACACAACGTTCTGGGAAGAACATCAAACATCCCATTCTAGTTTGAAGGATGTGAGGTCCGTCTTCACTACAAGACTGACGAAGGAGCAGATCAAGTTTCTAGGCGAGTGATCTAGTCGTCAGATGGACATCGACATTCGACGGGCTAGCTATAGATCATGAGATCTTGTAATCTGCAACTTAGTGGTGAATTTCTGGACTAAGTTTCGAAGAGTGGACGTAGGACTTAAGGATCCAAACCACTATAAAATATATTGTTTAATTTATTTCTTTGTTTAAGTTTCTACAATCTAGTTTTCAAAGCTGATTTGAAACCTTCATTACTTTCTAAGTATTGAAGTGTATAATTGAAAACTAATAACTCACATCTATCAAAGACAAAGTTAGCTAAATCAAGTTTTCCAAAACTAAAAACTGAGTTTCAGTTTTCAGAGTGCAAGATATTAAAATACTTCTGTTGTATATTAAAACACTCTGATCTTGGGACCAACATTTCCATATCGATCGATATGCTCTGTATCGACCGATGCAAATTATTTTTGTCGATGCAAGTTTCATTTTTGAATTAAATTAATCACATCAGTCGACATAATTCATTTAGGTTCACGTCTTCATGTCGATTGACGCACTCTATGTCGGTCTATACAGAGAGTCATTCTCATTTCCTTGTTTTTTCAAAAGCTTTAAAATCAACATTACTTCAAATAATCGATTTGATCTTTTATAACCCAACCTTTTCTTGAAACCATTTCGATTTGAAAATGTAACCTTGACATCAAGTCTCATTGAACATTGACTTCGTATATGAAATCAAGATCTCTTTTGACAACATTTATTGGTTAAATCACAAGTCATTTGATGATTACCTATTCACTTCATTCAATCAAATCAAACAGTAAAACAAGCATTTATACACTTATATCCAGAGGCTCAAAACTTGAAAATTTCTTGGATGTTTAAGAGCTTAAAAGTTATTGATGTTACCGACTTAAACGTATAAAAATCTCAAACCTCTTGACTTTGTGAGGCTTATTAAAGACTCCGTATTTTATAGGAAAGGGCAAGGAGAAGTTCATCACTTAAATAAATTGAATCGCATTTTGAACTTACTCAAGGTGGGCTTTCTTACCCCAATATCGTGGTTAAATGCAAATGCAAAAGTTTATTTTTGTTTAAATATAAATGAAAGCATGAAATGAATCATGAGTTTCTTTTACTATTTTGTAATTGCCAACTGTTTTAGTTTGCTATATGTCCTCTTTGTGGGGAACACCACTTAGAAAATAACATCAAACGTACAAAGTGTAGATGTTAGCTCCACGTACTGCGAACCCTAACAATCGTGCTTTGGTAGTGATAGAGATACCACAGGTTAAGTGCATTGTGATTCCGCCATGCTAGGGGTCATGCCCTACTCGGGCGTTCGTTGTGAGTGTGGCAGGAGGCCACCTCCCTGTCACATAATTTATCGCAGATAGTTTAACTATTTTAAAGAGCATGCTCACTTGCATAAAATGTGTTGGTTCCATGGGTGAAATTTCAAACTTAAAACCCCATGTGTGACCCGTTATAAGGCATGACAACATTATTTACAAATGTATGTTTTTGGAGTTGTGTTCACTAAGTGCATTTTTGTACTTAGCCTGTGCATTATTTCTAAAATGTACAAGTTAATGAAGGCTAGGAACAACATACGAGTCTGCAGTTGAAGCATGGAGCTGAAACTTCTCGTGTGTAATAGTTAGGAGCTGAAGTATGTATCTTCACATACATACTTCATTGATAACTTTCCATTGCAAAACTCACTCTTAAATTGTATGTTTTGCTCATCTTGATTGCTACCCCAATACATGTTACGCACCCGATGCGCCTCATTTGTAGAATCTTCTTTCTTTTGAAAATCTGGATGTGACATAGTGCTATCAGAGTAGTATTTTTGCTATGGACCGAGGACCTCTTAGTTTCGAGGCCTCCATTGGCTTATAAGCTGAAAACAACCCTACTCAGCTCATTGTTTTTAATGCATGCACATATTGTATTCAAATTGTTCAATTCTTGAGATAAGGTTTTCCTCAATCAAAAATGATTTCATGAAAATATTTTTACATGCACAATTATATGATTTCAAATTCAAATTTTGAGGCCTTATATGAGAACTTAGATGCTCTTAGGAAACATGTTCACAATTTAAATCAGCTATGTGATTATGCAATAAAATAAGATTTTATGCACCATAGTTGACTATCGAATGCTTTACCTTTATTCTTTATGTTTAAGTTCGCTACCTAAGTACTAATATATATATATATATATATATATATATATATATATATACGGGAGCGTTATAGTAACAACCACCTCCCAGATAAGAAATAAGACAAAATCTGGATCTTTCATTTTATTAATAAACGGTTTAGATTAAATTTGGAATGTTAAAAATTTTCGCTGCATCTATAGTACAAAAAAATTGCATATAAGGGTAAATATGTAAAAAAGCCATAAACTGAATCTTCCCACGAATTTTTTTTTGAATTTGACGGGAGTCGTTCTCGAAAATACAGTCCACCATATTTCACCCAACTACCACATTTACTCTTCCAGAAAAATTAACCACAGTCGGAAAAAAAAAACTTGGAAAAGATACGACACCAAAACGCTACCGGAGGAATTCGAGACAGTGCCGACGGACCGAAAAAACGAGAAAGACGAAGGAAAAGGTTAGTACAACAAACGGGCAAACGTATTTTACAACTTCACATACATATTCACATTTGTTTTTATGTTGGGTGAGTTTCAATTTCAATCAAACCCAATTCATGACCGAATACGCAGTAATTATGTGTTTGTGTTCTTTGTCTATTATGAATCTTGTTTATTTTCTTCAATTTCTTCGATTATGTGTTCGAATTTCATTAATTTTGCAAGTTTTTTTTTCTGAGAAGGTTGAGCGAAAGAGCCGTCCGTATTCCGACGACAAATAGAAGTCAACAACGATAAAAAAACGACAAATCAGGTAACGGGTAAACAAAATTCAAATGTCAATTAAGAAAATTTTCATTTAATATACATTATTTGAAAATCTATTGTAATTTCTATGGTTTTTAACTGTTACTTTTTTTGACAATGAATGTAGTTAAAATGAGCAAAATGTGAAATAGTTACTCAAACAAATACAACCTATAACAATCATGAAACGATGCAACTTTTGTAAAAAATAACTGCAATCTTAATACACTATATTTGCTATTTGTGAAGGTTAGAGCAGTTTATGATCTCTTTAAGACTCAACCAACTCTGACTTTAGCACTAAATTTGTGTGTGTTTATTGCTGATCACTTGTAATTACTAGGGCTTTCAACTGTGAGTTTTTATAGCAACACATGTAATCAATTCGATCAATATGTGCAATATTTACTGAAACGAATACAACCTATAACAATCAGTAAAAAATGCAACTTTTGTTAAAAAAAAACTGCAATTGTAATACACTACATCTGTTATTTCTGAAGGTTAGAGCAGTTTACGATCTCTTTAAGACTCAACCAAATCTGACTTTATCATTCAATTTGTGTGAGTTTATTTATGATCACTTGCTTATTTACATTATTAGGAATTCTACTGTGATTTCTAAATCATTTAACTGTGACTTTTTATGGCAAGTTATGTAGTTACTTTGATAATTAAGGGGAAAAGTTACTCAAACTATTACAACATATTACAATCATGACATAAATGCAACTTACGTTACAAATAACTGCAATTTAAATACACTACATCTGCTATTTGTAACGGTTACAGTTGTTTACACACTCTTTAGGAGACGAGCAAATCTGACTTTAGCAATCAATGTGTGTGTGGTTGTTTCTGATCACTTGCTAGCTGGTTCATGCTCTTTTTTTTTTTTGTGGCAGATAATGATCTCGTAATAGTGAATTTTCTGACTTGCTTGGTTATTTATTTTATTATTGAAGTTGGATATTCGTGCACTGTGTGTTTTCATTTGAAAGATGGTATTTTCTTGTGTTTATATGTTTCCATTTTAGAAGAAATTATTATTGCATTTAACTTGAATTAGTGTCCAACATTATATTTTGTTTGATGGGTATTTAAGTAAACTTTATTATTCAATGTGATGCTGATTTTTAAATAGCCATTAGTCATTTTTTTAACTAAATGAAATTTAAAGCATTTTTGTTCACTCATGAAGTCAAGTTTCGTATGTGCAATGAAATAGAAGAAGATATAATTTATGCAACTGCAATATTTGAAAACTATGTAATATAGAATAGGAGGCTTTTATCTGTGAATATTTGCAACAACATATGTACATAATTTGATGAATATGTGGAATCGATAATCAAATTTTTGCAATGACATACACAACAGGATTGTCTGTAATATTAAGTGATATCTACTGCTACTTTTATGTTATAAAACTGCAATAATATATGGACCATTTTTTCACACAAATGAATCTTAAATGTTTCTATTATTTATTTTACATGATTGTTTGCAAGTTTTATTGAAATTGACTGCTGTTTTTATATTGATTTTTAAACTGAAAATTCAATTTTAATGTTTGTTATATTTTTTGAGTAATGCAAGAATGGGACCAAAAAGAGCCGCTTCAAAGGAGCCAGTCTCTCAGAAAAAATCAAAAAAAGCAAAAAAATCAAAGAGTACAGACTCCGAAGAAATGAAAAAACTAGAAAAATCTTTCCCAGAGTTAGGGTATCGATCTAGTCCAAGGCAGTTTGTTGAGGCAGTCAAAAAATTCACCAATCATCAACAACAAGCAGTTGCCAGAATGGGGTTCGCATCCTTACTGAAAATGATGGTGAAGGAAATACCAATGAAGCTTGCACATTGGTGTGTATCAAGTTTTGAACCTGAAAGTTGTTCGTTAGTTACACGTGACAATGAAAGAGTACACATCACAGAAGATGATGTATGGATAGCATTAGGATTTCCTAAGGGGGGAAAACCTGTTCAAAGAAAGACCCATAGTGCAGACAATGTCAAGATAGATGAATGGGCTAAGAAGATAGGGAAATCAAAGTACCTGATCAAAAGCACAGACGTAGTGGAGGCAATGCTCGCCGACAAAGAAGGAGGAGATTTATTTTTTATTAGCTTCATGACTTTGGTTGAATCAGTATTCATCGAAAATTCCCCAGACGGATACATTAAACCGAAGATCATGTCAAACCTGATGGACATTGAAGACATCAAGGAGTACAACTGGAGCAACTACATCGTGAATTGCCTCATCAAAACAGTCCTAGCATGGAGGGAAAACACGGTTGGGAAGTTCACTGGGCCGATTCTTTTTCTTATTGTAAGTAACTTGTATATTTATATTTATGCAACTTTTATTTATGTCAACTGCTGTTATTTAATTATATTACTGCATGTATAACTGCGGAATTAAACCTAATATACTTTCGAATTGCAGATGTTTTACGTCGATCGCGTTGTGCACTTGGAGCGAAAAGTGAATGGAGTATTCCCTTCCGTACATGCTTGGACTGCCAAATTGCTGAGACAAAGGCAGAAAGACGAGATCAAAAAAAGCAAGGAATTTGGGAAAGGCCGCATGGAGCCTAGATTGATTGTGACAGAAGAAATGAATGATCATTTCAACAATCATGCGGTTACTATTATAAAGGGTGTATCCACAGATCAAGAAAATGAAAAGATTGGCATGGACGGTGGAACGCAATCCGAGATGAGCAACGAGGATGCATATATAAATGATCTTATATCAAGCATGAAGGATGCTTCCTCTTCTGTGGCCAAATTCCTACAAAAGTTGACCAAAGCTTCAGAAAATACAATGTTGAATCCAAGATTCAAAGTTGCATTTGAAGCAACAAAATTCCTTGTGCTTGGTAACTTGGAAGCAAAACCGAAAGAGGATGACGGATTAATTTCATCGCAAGCCGTCTTGGATGAGGATCCAGAATGGGATGAGTGCTTAAACCAAATGATGGAAACATGGGAAATAATGCAAGAATACCCTTCCTTCAGCATGGGTTTTACACAACTGGTAAGAACATTAAACTTCAAAAAAATTACAACCTCCATAAAATCCTGAACTTCTATTTTTTGTGTTTTAAAATCAGTTTGCAGAGCTTGATAATGAAACAGAATTCAACAAAAACAGAGGAGGTGAAGACATGGAAGCAGACCACATTGACACTGAAGAAACGGTCGTGGAAGAAAACACGGTGGAGAAAGAAAACATGGGACTAACACAGCTGGTAAGAAATTTATACTACAAACAAAATACAACCTAAAAAAAATCCATAACTGCTATTTCTTGGTGTTTTAAATGCAGGTTGCAGAGATTGATAAGGAAACAGAATTCGACAAAAATGGAGGAAATGAAGAAATTTCAGATTTTGAGGAAGAACCAAATGTTTCATTAATGAAAGAAGTGGTTCAGGTATAATTTTTCAGAAATTAAACACAATCAATTTTTTACATTTATATTAATAATAAACTCAAGTTATACATATTCGATGTGAAATATACAGGGGAAAAAAAAGACAAACAGAGTACAAAAAACCATTGCTACGAGGACAACGGCGGAAAAAAAGAAATCTAGCAAGGTGACATCGCCATACGTAGTGACTGTGAAGAAACCAAGCAAGAAAGTGTTGAACGATTCACGGTCCATCTACTATTGGATAATAAACGAGAAAACAACAGGGGGGTAAGCCATTTTTTATATCATAACTAATATATTTGAAATTATTCACTTGATTAAAATTTTTCCCATTGGACAATACGTGTACGAAGACCAAAGGACACATCTCACCATGGAAGATTTGAGAACAATGGCACCTTCAATTACTGTGAGGTCGGCAGTCGTAGATGCATGGTGCTCATTACTAAATTCGAAAGAGCAAGAAAGAGAAGCTGATGCACCCTACAGATTCTACTTCACCACGTACCCTTGTGTAAGAACATTTAAATATTTTTTGAATTATTATTATTCAAATATAAGCTTAAAATATTTTAACAAATCCATTTATAGATAAATATTTAATTAATGTTGCAATACATAGTAAGGTACAATTTACATGTTACATTACTGCAATTTAAATGTTTATTACCTGCATCTTTGTTTAATAAATTGCGCAGTCAATAAAATCTATTTGTACATGATAATATGTTTCAACAGAATCAATAAAAATAAAAATGTTAATTAATTGTCTTGAATATAAACGTCCATTTTACTGTCATTTCATCGAATTGCTTTTATTTGATGAATATGTGGAATCAATACTCAATCTATTACAATGAGATACATGACAGGATTGTATGCAATATTTAGTGATACTTACTGTAACTTTTTTGATCTGAAACTGCATAAATATATAGACCATTCTTGTACACAATTGCGTCTTAATTATTTCTATTATTTCTTTTACATGATTGTTTTCACGTTTTATTGAAATTGACAGCAGTTTTTACATTGATTTATTAAATGAATATTCAATTTTATTGCTTGTTACTTGTGTTGAGACTAAACATCCACTTTACTTTTATTCCATTTAGAGTTTCACCATAGTAGACAAGCCGAAAGCATGGACCGATGAGCACGCAGAAAAAGAAATGCTGCAACGTCTGGGTTTGGAGCTAAAAAACAACCCCAAAGTAAATATGGAAGAACTCGACCTGGTAAAGTTTATATTTAGTACAAATTGAATTACTGACTTAAAACGAACTACTAAAAAAATAATATTATAAAACAATACAGGTGTTCTTGCCAATATGCAAGGATTTTCACTACTACGTGATATGTTTTGATCTGGCCGAAGGGAAAATAGTACTAATAGACAACTCCAACCAGCTGGACAAGAAAGATCTCACAGCAAAATATGGAGAAACACCGAACAAAGTGGTATGTCTAAAAACTTTAACTTACAAATAAAAATAAAAAAACTAACACATCAACGTACCAAAAATTGCAGGTGAAAATATTCATTGAGTTTCTAATTGAAAGCAATAATCAAGAAAGAGGAGAGGTAGTGGCCAATGCAAAGATAGAACGTCTTAGAATGAAATGGAGATCTTCCACCACCCACGTTGACTGCGGTGAATTTGCCATGCGTCACATGGAAACTTACAAGGGAGAAACAGCTGAAAACTGGGACATTGGAATTCCACAGAGATCGAAACACGCACTGAAAGTTTTACGAATGGAGATGTGTCAGGTTTTAATCGGAACAAAGCACAACAAGAAGGGTAAGAAGTACATTGACATCGCCCATGACTTCTTCAAGAAAAAACTGCAAGGACAAAAATCTTGACATGGCGAAATACTTGGAAACCTACCGTGGCTAGACACTTCTGTTTGTTTTGTGATTATATTATGTTATTTGGTATTTTGGTTTGGTTTAAAAACATTGCTGAATTCATGTTTTGGAGACATTATTTTAGTAGTATTTGTTTTGAATATATTTTGATTTTGATTAAGCTATATAATTGTCTACAAATTTCGAATTTCAGTTTGTAACAGCCATTATATACTAAAAAAAATGAACAAAATATTGCAACTATTACAAATTATAACTGCACTATCAGAATATATTTAACTGCAGTTTCTGAAAAACGTAAATTTATATCAATTTATGTTCAGAAATGTAAATATTCGAAGCCATATACGCAACAAAAAAAAATTAAATCAATTTGTTTGTTGATATAAAAATATACTAAGCTATGTACACAATATCCCATTAAATTTGACTGAAATTTTGTAAAAAAAAGGTGAATATGAAAAAAAAGAAACAACTAATGTAAAAAACACTACTAATACACAATTACTGTAACAATTTACAACTATATCTGTACAATTGCAGGCGAGATAACTGCAAAAAAAAATATGTACACAATATACAAACTAAATCTGTAAAACATAATAGCCGATTGCATTACAAAAAAATGTGTACAAGACTCCAAAGTAATCTATCATACAGAGTAAATAACATATTTGCATAATATTATAACTATAACTGCACCATTGCAGGCGGAAAAACTGCAAATTTAAAACATTAGTTATATTAAACGTAACTAAATAACATTCAAATGTAATACATGAACAAAAAAAAAAAACACAACACCAGTACATCACAAAATTATAAACTCTGTAAAAAATATTTCTAAACGAAATGAGATTTATTAAGTCAACAAAACTCCAAATTCAGAAAAGTAATTCAAAACAAAAACATATAAAAACATGGAAAAATTGTTCCTACAATTTACGCAGAAAAAAAGAAAAAGCATAAAAAAATTAAACACTACTCCCAGCATCCTTAAACTTGTCACAATTACGCGAGTCATGAGTACCCATTTTTTTACATTTTCTGCGAAGCCGAAGATGCTTGTTCGTCTCACAAATTGCCTTCTCTTTATTTGAAATAATACGAGTACCGCTGCCTTTCGTCTTCACAACATCAGGAGGGTGAACATCAACTTTCTCAGGTATTTCAGCACCATAAAAATTCTGTATCATATGTCTCTTATCACCCACCGCACCAGCCTTCTCCATTCCTGACACATTCTTTCCAGCAAGATCAACCGCAGCCATAAAGTCAGACAACTTACTAACATCACCATCAAACTGCTGCAGCCATCCATAAAAATTAGCGGTAATCCGATTAGTCAAACTCTTGCATTGATCGACAGCAACAAAACGGTCCAGACTCTCCGCATCAAAAACTTGTTTGTTCTTCATCAAATGGACCTTCTTCCATCTCTCAAGCAAATATTTCTCTGGAATAACCGATACAAACTTGTTCTTCATAACAAAGAAGACATGCTTACAAAAAAATCCCATCCTCTCAAACAGTTTGCAGCTGCATACATAATCAACACCTACTACATCGTAAACGACTGTAAAATTCTCCTCAAAATCATCAACAAGCTTATAAGTCTCTTTACCATCAGCAATCAAATGTTCATGAAGAGCCACAATCCTTAATCTCATCTTGAACCTTTCGAAAAAATTTTGCAGAATACACTCTTGAAGCATGCTTCTCAATATCCAAATCAGTCTTCAAACAAGGAAAAAAAGACTTATCAAGATAATTCAACTTAGCATTTTGATGCCTTTGAGCATCTAAAGCATGATTGAACTGCATCCAAAACTCTAGCAAATTCGATCTACACCTGGTATACTTCTTGTAAAAGTTGTTTTCACACTCAGATATCGAAGTAGTTCTTAGCAAACCACTTAGTGGGAACTCCCTGAAATACGCTGGAACCCAATATTTGCGGTTTTCAAACATAGTTGTAAACCATGTATCACCAATCAAACCATACCTGCTCATAATACCTCCCCAACTTGCATCAAAAAATTCAGAATCTATCACCTCAGACCACACACATGCATTAAGTTCTTTTTTGAAATTTTCATCTGCCCTAAGCTCCTTAGAAATCTTATCTGCAACTTTAAGCATTATATGCCACATACACCATCTATGACGCGTACCCGTCAAAACTCTTTCCACAGCAACTTTCATGCCCAAGTCTTGATCCATAATAATTAATTTTGGAGAAGACCCCATACAATCCACAAAATTCTTAAATAACCAAACAAAAGAAGCCGCATCCTCTTTAGTCAACAAACCAGTAGCAAATGTAACAGGCTTTCCATGATTATCTTTACCAGTAAATGGAGCAAAAATCATGCAATACCTACAACAACAAAAAAAAAGAAAAAAAAAACAAAACAACAAAAAATATATTACAAAACTACATAATTAATTGTTCGTATATTTAAAAAAAAATACTTACTTGTTGGTAGAATATGTCGTATCAAATGCAACAGAATGACCAAATGACTCGAAATTACGCCGTGAAATAACATCACACCAAAACAGTCTAGCCAATTTATCTTCAGCATCAACCTCGTAATTGTATGTGAAAGCTTCACATAATTCTTTCTTTTTCTTCAAGTCATTCAATAACATCTGAGCATCACAACCATCGACAAATGCCTTCATATCTCTAGAAAGATTTCTAACTTCCAGAACGGAACATCCAACGAAATTAGTACCACCCATAATTTCAGATAACAAACGGTGTGCAGCAGTAGGTCCAATATTCGATGCAGCACAGTCTAATATAAATCTCTGGTGAACAATATCAATGTTACGATTAACTTTCATAAACTCTCTATGTGAAAGCTCAACCAAATCATGATTATGTTCCTCCACAAAAGCATGTACTAGATAACCCTGATAAGCCACATACTTAAAAACAACCCTAGCATTGCACCCACACCTCGAAGAAATTCTTCGTCTCACCTTAGAAGTAGAAACTTCTAAGCCTAACATATCAGTATATGCAGCTACAAACTTATCACCCTCACGGTTACAAATAACATACCGCCACGTTAAAACATCATTCACCTTCTTTGAGCTTGACAAACGAGTATCAAAACCAACAAGTTTCGCATACTCTCTATAGAAATGAACGCCCTCGTCTAAAGTTCTGAATACTTGACCGACATACGGTTTTGCAGATGCATCACATACCGGGGTAATAGAAACTACAATATCCAAAACAAAATGAATAAACGATTCACAAGAGTACATAAGAATAAATTAAAAAAAATTACATGTTACTATTATGAACTATAACTGCAACTATGCAGGCGGAATATCTGCAACATTTTACCTACTAATATTATAAATAAAAAAAAATAGAAACATATATAACAAAACACAGGGAAATATATGTTACGAAAAGCAACAATTACAAACAAAAAAAATAAACAAACATCAAAACGAACCAAACAATTCAAATACATTTAAAAACAAACATGCATGCAAAAAAATAAAAATAAAAAAGTTAATAATAACATATGCATATATTTATAATTATAACTGCACATTTACAGGCGGAAGTGCTGCACTTTCTTCACTAACAAAAAATTCACAATATTACCCGAAAATTCAAAAACGACGAAAAAAAACCCAGAATTAAAAAATGCCAAAACAAATTAAGAACTACACAAACGATTTGAAAAAAAAAGGCTGAATTTACTTTATACAATGGGGAAAAAAAAAAAAAGAGAAACGCAAAAAAAACTCGACCGAATTCAAACAACAAATAACACAATCACATAATTTAACCAAAAAGATACCACAAAACAAAACAACTAAATATAACAATATACACAAACACAAAAAAATAAAAATAAAAAAACGTACCTTCATCATAAATATCCATGAATGACCGATAATCAATAGCATGAATTAACTTCAACCGAAAAAAAAAACCGTAATGTTTCAGAGATACTATTGAAATTAATATAAGACTAAAGGAAAAAAAATATACAAAGAAAATAAATAACACTGTAATATTTAACATAAAAGATATATACAAAAAAAAAACGATTACAACAAAAAAAAATGATAATTTAGGCATTTGTTACAATATGAATAACTCCATAAATTAGAATTCCATAAATACCCTAATTAAACAATAAACTAAATTAAATAATTAAAAAAAACTAATCCAAGATTTAATCACAACCCTTAAAATAAAAAAA
>JAPKLW010000571.1:197149-225321 GCA_026898455.1 Plectranthus barbatus | reverse complement strand
TAATTATATATTATTATTATATTTAGTAATATTAGTAAAATAAATAAATATATATAATATCTTTTAATTATATATTAATAATAATATTATTATTATAATATTAATAATATAATTTAAAATTATAAATTACTAATATTAATATATTTATATAACTATGATGTCATTATAAAATATTATATTAATTATGATAATATATTAAATTATAATTAATATATAAATGTATTATTATATAATCTTAATTATAATATAAATATTGTTATAATTATATATTATTATATTTTGTGAAATAAATAAAAAATATATTATGTAATATTATTTGAACTATATATTATGAATACTATTATGATTATAATATTAATAAAATTATACTAATTATTTAAAAATATATTAATCATGAAATTATAATTAATATATAAACATATTATTATATAATATTAATTATAATATAAAATATTGTTATAATTATATATTATTATTATATTTAGTAATAATAGTAAAATAAACAAATAAATATATTATATAATATTATTTTAATTATATATTATTAATACTATTATTATTATTATTTTAATATTAATACAATTATATTAATTATTTTAAATTAGTCATTTAACAATAATATAATTTCAAATAAATATATAATATTATTTTAATTATATATTATTATTCATATATATTTAATATTATTTCATTTTTATTATCAAATTAATTATTATTATTATTATTATTTGTGTATTATTTATTTATTTTTCATAATATATGAACTTAAATAATTTAAAATGATTCCAAACCCATCTTATATACCAAACATCTTTATTGGAATGCTTAAACCCATACCCATTCCCTTTACTATCAAACCCATACACATACCCATACCCATAGTGATTCCGACACTTATACCAAACGCCCCCATTAATGTTATAGTTTGATTACTTTGTTATTTTTGTTTTAATCATATGTTATCTTAGAATGCCGCATAAAATGTTCATCAAATTAAATTTGTGCATCTTCATATAGTAATTTTTGGCATGAAAAATGTAATTAGCACTAATTAATTTCTTTTTATGCAATAATATTGTCATTTTTATGTGCATTTTTAAAGTAATAATGTGTTCATAAATCTGCATTATCTAGTAGTATTAATAATTTCACAAATATTTTTTTTATTCATCAATTCTTCATGTTAATTGATATTGTCGCATAAACAATCCTTGAAATTTTATTTTTGCATCTTCTAAAGTATTATTGGTATGCGAAATTTACATTGCATTTTTAATTCATTTTTAAGTTATTTTTCTATTCTTTTATTGCACCTTTGTAAATAGTTATTTTCGTATGTATACATTTGCATTATATATGAGTTATTTTTAAGCCGTTATTTTGTTTATAGTCATCATGTATTCACGTTAAATATAATAAACCAAATAACAAATATTACAATGTAACTAATGTAAATATTATACTACTTAAAATTAATGCATATTTAAATATTTAAAATAAGCCACATTGTAAATATTGTACTACTTAAAATATTTAAAACAAACTGAAATGTGTCGCAAAATACATAGATAAAATACTGATATAATCTGTAGCCATCCAAAAAAAAAAGAAGTTTCAATGTAACTTCATGACTTAACCCCTAAATTTTTCTAAGTATGAGTCCATGTCAAATTCCCTAGCCTTGCAATTCTTCCGAAAAAACTTGGCAGCTATTTCAGCAATCTTTTCACTTATTTTGTTGCAGTCCACCCCCAGAAGTTTTCTGCAAATTATCCTTTTATGCGTCATAGCATTTTTGTTGGACTGGCTTAGATCGCTGTCTTATTCTTCAGCTCTCTGCCCCATGAATGTTTCCATGTGCAACATGGTAAAAACACCACAATCAATCTTATTTGTTGTTGTTCTCCACTTCATCTTCATTCTTTCAATTCTGGCATTTCCCATAATTTCCCCTCTATCCTTCAGAGTTTTTTCATTCAAAAAATCAATAAATAGTTTAACCTGCCGTTGTAGGGAAAATGAAATCAAATATAGCACATAAGTTTTGTATTCATTACATAAAGACACAAATACTAAAACACTTTTTAATAAAAATCATATACACATAACATGGAATATTGTATATATGCAATAAAAGCATAGAACTATGGCATTAATAGAAAAGTAATTTTGTTTTCTTTGGTAGTAATAGTTGATATATATGTAAAACAGATGCTAAAGGTGCAATGAATTAATAATAAGATTGAATAAATTTTTTATTTCGTATGCCATAATGCAAGTAATTACCAGTCTGGTTGGTGTTTCACCGTACTTCATAGATATTTCTTGGTTGTCTTGCTGATTTGAATTGTCAATTAGATGAATCTTATTCGCCTAGAAAATGAAGCAGATGACGTAGTAGTGATGGTGTTGGCAAATCGGAATGAATACATGTTTATCAAAGTCAGTTTTATTAGCTAGTGCAATACGTAGAATAAATAGATATATTACTTAATTCGGATTTTAATTTGCAGTTAAAAGAGTATATTGTTCCATAAAATTAACAATATACTTACTAAACACTGTCAATAAATGTGTAAGTAATGCATTCTAATATAAGTTATTTTTTAAGCTATCGGAAAATTTGCAGAAAAGTAATCAAAAAGGTACATCAAATTCATAAATGAGATTCAGAGAAACTCCTTTGTTAGAGTAGTTTACCAAATCAGCATCTCTGAAATTCACTTTGTGATTTTTTAATTCAAGCTCAAGTCAATTGAGAAACTCCTTGTCTGCCCTTTCATTTGTCCAAGAATCTGGCTGGCTCACAATTGTAAAACTCTGCCATATGTAATAAACATTAGACTATCAAATTTCAGTAATATACAAATCAAGTAGGAATTTAAAAAATATTTAGTTTTTTTTTCTATTTTTTGCTTACGCAGGGGTAAGTCGTGAAGAAGAATCTTGAAGGGGCTTCTTTATCCTTGTATTCTTCGCAACAATCTAAGTTAAAGCTCCAATCGTCAACGACCCCTGATTGCACGGTCTGCAAGGGAGCTCGTGTTTTCATTTCACTCATCGACACATTCCTTACGTCGTTTTCAAACACATATTCACCACTACGAGCAAAAATGTTTTTCATTACACATTTATAAATAAATGAAAGAGTATTACCAAAATATTAAAATAGCATACCCATTTGTTTCTTTTTCGTTAATGATACAGAAAAAAAAAAGGTTTCTCTGCACTATCATTGTTCGATTGCTTGGTTCGATTCGAATTTTAATGTTACACGTGACATGCATTTTATCTTAGCAGTTCTTTATTATATCTTAGTTATTCTTCATTTTATCTCAATTGTGATTCATTATAAAATAATTTCGATGTGAATTTTGATGTTACACGTGACATGCATTTTATCTTAGCAGTTCTTCATTATATCTTAGTTATTCTTCATTTTATCTCAATTGTTGTTCATTATAAAATAAATTAAATACAAATAAAATCAATTTTTTGGAAAAAATAATTTCAATTCTCTTCATTTTATCTCCTATATACATCATGAAAAAAAATCAAATTTTTAGATACAGTTCTCTTCATTTTATCTCCTCTATACTTCATTAAATGGAAAAGATTAAATTAAATAAAAATAAAATCAATTTTTCAGAAAAAGTATTTCAGTTCTCTTCATTTTATCTCCTATATACATTATTAAAAGAAATAGATCAAATTTTTAGAAACATTTATCTTCATTTTATCTCCTCAATACTTCATTAAATGGGAAAAATTAAATAAATAAAAATAAAATCAATTTTTCAAAAGAATATGTTAAGTTCATTTTCTCTATTTAAAACTTCATTAAATTAGAAAATTCAATTAAATAATAATAAAATTTAATTTAATTTTAAAGTATTGGATGACTCAACAAGGCAATCGAAATCTTATGAAAAATCGAAAAGAAAAGGAATTACAGATCCAAATAAGTAATAATGAAGTTCGCGGAGGATAAAATGAAAATGAAAATTATTTGAGGGAGATACCATCAGGCTAAATGACAATGATACCCTTAAATATGTAATAATGAAGTTCGCGGAGGATAAAATGAAGACGGAAATTATTAAAGCATGACCGCAGATCTTGTGAAATCAAAGGTTGAGATTTATTCTCATTTCTTACATTAACATCTATTCTCATATGATCTAACCTATATATATATATATATATATATATATATATATATATATATATATATTCTACACCCTAACCCCTTTTTTAACTAAGTGACTTTACTACATCGTAGATGGCCAAGGCTTTTTTCACTCGTACCACTGCCCTGCAATGCCTCGAGCGAGCGCTGAGTGAGTAACTCCCAAACCTACAAAATCTGCAGAGGAGAGTCCCTAAAACCGTTTCCTCACTGACTTTTACCAACTCTGGTCTGACGCACTTCCTCACGTCGGCACAAGGATGAAAGGCTTTCTCCGACTAGTGGAGCTCCTGCCCTCTCGGCGCTAGTGTTAGGCTCAAGCCACAATGGGAACTTCTCGACCAACTCTTCAACTGGCGAAGCCGAACTAGAAGGGTTCATCTCCCTCATTCGCGAACATCGCACATGGTGGGAGACTTTGAGAGTTTGAAATCTATTCGTTGAGTGGTAAGCGTTTTCTTCAATTTCTAACGTTTTGGCAGAGTGGCAAGCGTGTTCTTCAATTTCTAATGTTTTGGCAGCTTTCTATCACTTCAATGACTTTTTGTTAGAATGGCTCCTATCAATCCCATGTATCTCGACCGACTCCCTTTTATCTTTACAAGTTGTGGACCCTTATTATTTTTGTTTCTAGTCAGTTACTTGTCATATCTCGATTGACTTATTCATTTTAGTTCCACCAACATACTTTTGACTCAACCATAGCTAATCAATTAAGTCTCCTACTTAACTGACATCACACCAACTGACTATCATCAGTTGTGTAGACTCTGACTGATCTTCTCTTCAACTGGCAAGTTGATTCCTAGTTCTATTAGAACTTGTTAAACATATATAAAGTTATAAGTTTGAAATCACTCTATTTGACTATTTATATCTAGTCGATCCTATTCAACATAACCAATTGATTGAGTTGGTTTGACATATTAAAAGTAAATTTCCTTACAATAGAGGTGATGATGGAATTCTGGTGAAAATACTCCAAATAAACAAACTATTGCATAGTATATATGTATGGCTTTAGATATGGTTGATTGTGTAACCTTTATGCACGCATCAAGATCATCGTTGTCTTTGATTAACTTTTTACCAACAAAAATAATAAAAGAAGAAAGAAAGAAAGAAAGCACGTTTATGATCTGTCTTTCACATTTCTTCTTATTTTCTTGGAAATAAAGATAACCAACTCCAACACGTAGAGGTCTTTATAGAATAAGTCTCTAGCATTCTGGTTTATTATTCAATCAGAGTTGTGAATTTTATTATTATTTTTTATTTCATGAATTTAGTTTTGTTTTAATCAAAGCTTAAATGAAAATTTTTACTTTTAAATATTAATTATTTATTTTAAAAAATTGTAATATAATATTGATAGTGAGATCAATTTTAATTATTACCATTAATTATAATATATCCGTGGGCACATTAACGCATATCCATGGTGCGGCTCTCAAAGAAAATTGTAAAAAATCATCATTTTAACTAATGATATCAACATCATTACATAATAATTCAACCGATTTGATTGTTAAACAACTTACAATGTCATAATGTGTACTTTTGAGATATTTATTGAAGTGTTAATAAGAAGGCGCATTTTCGTGATGTTCACTATCAAAATGATTATTACGAATTTTTATTTCATTTATTACTCCTTCCATTATAACACACACACGCACATTTATAATAATAATAATAATAATATTAATAAATCAAACAAATTATATTTGAAACTTTTTCTTTAAAATATTAAATCTCACTAATTTATTATATTTAGTATTTTGTTAAATAATATGAATATAATATATTTAATGAGATAATATTTATTAAATTTCTTATACTTTATGTTTGATACACTTCTTTTTTTATTAAGTTTATGTATAGTTTGACTTATAATTAGAAAATGATTTAGATTATAATATATTAAAAATAATATTAATGAATAAAAATTTAATATATTTAAAAAGAGTTGTTAAAAATATTAATATATATATATATATATATATATAACTTTGTTAATCATATCTTAATATTATAAAATAAAATACTATATAGAATGTAAATCTAGTAGAATTGAAATTCGTATAGTTCACCAATTTCTACATAGTACATCCTTACTCTCACAAAAATAAAAATCTCATATATTTATTTAGGCGGCATTTGGTTTAACTCTCCGAAATCACTATGGGTATGTGTTTGAAAGTAGAGGAAATGAGTATGGGTTTAGTGATTCCAATAAAGTTGTTTGGTTTAATTCTCAAGTATCACATTGAAGAATAATGGAATTAGAACTAAAATATAATTTAAATAAAACAAAATTATAAATCTAAATATTAGAATTTGAAATAAAAATATATTTTAATAAATTATATAAATTAATATATTTATAATTATATATGAATAACTTAACTATAAAGTATTATAATTAATATAATAATATTATTATTATTAGTATTATTATACAGATTTATGTTATTATTTTTAGAATATTATGCTTAATATCAATTGTAATTATATTTTTTCTTATTTAATATAATAATATACTTTTGTAATATTTTAAGATTTTATATTTTTTTAAATTATTATCTTAATTATAAATTAATGATGGTATTAAAAATAATAAATTTATATGAAATATAAAAAAAATGGAATGAGATTTGAGAATGAAATTTGAAACCCACCAACCAAACAATTAATTAATCTTCCAATTTTATATTGAGTGGATCCGTAAGATTCGTTAGGTTGTATATGATAATAACCTACCAATTCATGTATGTGAAGAAATGAAAAAAAAAACAAATGAATTAAGCTCGAATTCGTTGCGCTTACAGTAAATGATTGGTAGATAATTTGATACAGCATTATTGGTGCTTAGTTATTTTCTAAAACCAATTATAATACTATCATTTTTGAATAATTAATTATACCTAGTTGAGATTAAGTACAAGCTAAGATTTAAGTTTCCATCTGGCCAGTGTTGATCAATTAACTAATTCATAGTAGTGTTTGAATGGAATCTCATATTCTATAATAATGAAACAAAACAACAAACTTCAAATACATGAAAACTGAATACTCAGATTTTTTTCGATTTTATAAATCAGCAAACTAATTTGCACAAACCACACCAGAAAATCATATTATGTGGTAAAAAAAAAGAAAAGGATATCTACCTACAAAATATTGCATAATTTCAATAGCTAATCCAAGAAGAAAACAGTTGAGTAGAAAAGAAGGGGAAAGAAAATAGAATCAGCAACAATAATGATGAAACTAATTTATGGAAGAAAAAGAAAAGGAAAGAAGTGAGCAAATAAAATCAGAAGTGGCATCCGCAGCAGAGGAAGAAGAAACAGAGCGCGGAGACCAAAAACACAGCCTCGAAAGCCGAAACGATTTTGAAAAGGACATCATCCATAAACCAAAGGTGCAAATTGAACCTCTTCTTCCACCTCAACCCGCCGCTGCTCTTCAACTTCCATCGCCACGCGCCGCTCTTATTCAGCCTCCTGAAGAAAAACGAGAAAGTGGAATTGGGAGGCTTCTTCTCCATGACTGACGGAAGGAGTAATGGAAATGAAATGATGGTTGGTTGGTTACGCAAGGAGTTTGTGAATATATAAAAGAATTTTGTGAGAATTCAATTAATAGAGTGGGGGGGCATTTTGGGAATTTTAGTATGGGCCATGAACGCAACGGTTCCGCGTTTTCGTGGGGTTAATGCTTTTTTCACTACCTCCACTCCACAATTCAGTTTTAAACTTGTCCCTTTCCGGTTATACCTCAACATGTTTATACATAATATATTAATAATTAAATTGGGTTCATCATTTGCATTCCAACTTATCTTAAAATAACTATTTATTTTTTCTTTTGCATGAATTTATCAAGTTCTGCTGAATCGAATAGGGTACATAAAGGAAGCTTGCTTGTTTGTATCAGTTTGTAGCATAAATCAATCATATTTAAATAAATTTGAGATTATATGATAATGTTTGAAATTGCAAACATACGTAATACCTTTTTAATTACGCAAACATATAATAAAATATGAAAAGACAAAAATAAGTAATGATGTAATAATATATCAACATCCGTTTATGAATAAAATCCTAGTCATGTAATTTAAAGGGTGAAAATATTATTTTTTTAAAAAAAAATTAATCAATACTATGTCGCCCTATATTTATTTATATTTTTTCAGGAAGGTTACAAACCATTATAAATATTGGTAAATGATAAAATGACAAACAATCTTTTATGCTGGAGTCATTAAAATTGAAAGAGTGAGTTGGTTTAAATTGAAATGCATATATTCAAATTAATTTCATAATGCAAGCACGAATCTCTTTTTTCTTTTCTAAACATCGTTTTTGGTGAAGTGGAAAGAAAAGCAGTTCGGATTGGAAATAATATTCATTTCCGATTGGAGGTGAAAAATGACGTATAAAAAGATTAGGAATATTTTCTTTACTTTTCATTTCAAATATTCCTTCAAAGCTGGAGATTGCCTGTTTTACCTTTTCTTCTTTTATTCCCTGTTTTACATCCCCTCTTTCTCTGTCTCTATATTGTGTGGTCTTTCTCTCTCTATATTGTGTGGTGTGGTTCTAGTGAGAAAAAAAATCGCAAAAAATGAGAAAGTGATTATTTTTACCAAGTTCCTTGAAATCTTAATATTAAAAAATGTTCTTTTTATAAACAATATAATGAAAATATCTTGTTTTATTAAAATATTCAAGAAGTGTCCAAAAATAAATTTTCTAGACATGATTTTTTTTATTAAAAATCAAATCGATACAATTATTTTTGCTATGATGTTAAGATCATAATTTGAAATGGATATTTAACTATTTTCATAAATTTCAACAATGTTAATTAGAAAGATTAATTGAGAATTCAAATTAGAGTGTGGACTGATTTCGGTCACACCAGCACGGTAGTGCATGAATTTAAAATTTATTTATTTTTATTTAATTATAATCGGGAAGAATCTGTATTTTCGGACTGCTAGGTCTTCATCGGGCCCGACTCGATCAACATTTTATTTACTATACTAAATAGTTGATCAAGACTCGGATGAGGACCGGGTCGGCACTGGTCAGGATCATTTTTTTGTTATTTTTCTGACAAAAATTATTCGGGTTTGGTAGACTTTTTACCATCAATCAAAGTTTGAGGTAGGTTTAGGGTACTCTTATTCGAGTTGTAATAGAACTAGAAGAAAGGACCGAAGTTTGCTGAAGAATCAACTAAGCTCAAACGAGAATGCTAGAAGACTCAAGCTACGGAAAGAAAATGTTGATTGAGTCAGCAGGAATGAAGATTGCTAAAGAAGCTAGCAAACATTGGAAAGGCTAGCAAACATATGAAGAATGTTGGAAGCACTTAACGGAATGTTGAAGGAGTATAGCAAACATGTTGCTGAATCTCAACATGATTGCTGAGATATCAACAAACGACCAACAGCCAGCAAACGCATGACAGCAATCAAAATTCAATACGGAGTCGTGAAACAGAAGGATAAAAAATCACATGAAAACCCGACGAATCAAAAGGAAGGATAATCAACAGACAAAAGGAAGGTTTCTAGATTTAAACTCAAAGATCCGTTCTGACAAAGATGGCTAAAATAAAGAGAACGACAATCAGAGACGAAGGAGATCTGAAGAGTCTCTGCATTTCGTAGAAAAAAAAGAACAGAGATTGGCAAGCAGACACCCTGTGTCTAACGGATAAGATTCAAACGAACATTTGAATCTTCACCTATAAATAGAAGATTTCGCGAAGAGCTAAAAAGTTTGGCAGTTATGAAATTTCACAGAGTTCAACAATTCAAAAGCTTACGCTAGATATTATCTGTCGAATTCATATCTGAGCATTCAATTGATCGAGGCTTTACATAAGCTTTCGAATCCAGAGCTCGAAACCTTTGAAGTTCTCTTCTAAGGTTACCTTTGGAATTCTTTCTATCCTAGAAAGAATCTAGCAGTTACCTTATTCTACATGAGTGATTATCACGGGCTATTGCCACAAAAGAAAAGGTTCTGGGAAGAACTATAAAACTCCCAAGGTCGACGTTCGAGGAGAAGTGAGGTTTGTCCTCACTCTAAGGAGCGTCAAAGTGAAGATTGAAGACCATGGTGCTTGAAGGTGTGCGGTGACCAGACGGAGGAGTTGCTCAACGCTAGAGATCAAGTCTGACCTTGTAATCAATCATAGTGAATTTTTAGTCAAGAGGACTGAAGAGTGGACGTAGAACAGTTGTTCAAACCACTAAAAATTTGGTGTTCATTTACTATTTTTACTTTGTTACTTATTGCTTATTTTGAAACTCAACACATCAAGTGTTGCAGTATAAGTTGAAGTAAATCTAACGAATATTCGAGATTAAACACATTTCATAAAAACTTGTTGAGTCGTGACCTCAACAAGGTAAGTGCAAGACATTATTAACATTCTGCTGCAACTATAAACACTCTGATTGGGGACCAATGGTAGGAGATCGCAGAAGACCATATGGATCGATCGACCTAGAGTGATATAAAATAACAATATCACAGTTGAGATAGCGTTGAGGATTAGTCTGTCGGTGTAGGCTGCAGCATAGCTGAAAATAAGTGATTTGTCTTCATCACTTGATATGTTGATACTTGTGGTTGTGTATTGATAAGTCCACAATGAGATGTGCTCTTCTGTCTGATTTAGAAGAAACAAGATCTCGTTTCTTGGTTGAGTCTAAATCCTAAGGAAGGTTTAGAAGTATGCACGAGTGGTATGCCACTTTGACTTGTCATGGTGGAGAGCCTAAGTAATGTGCTTGTATTCTCGCATATTGGGTGACAACAGCTTTCTGATCTTCATGTCGGTAAAAATAACTACCTTTTGTTGTCTTGGTATCCTACAAACAATATTAACTTACACTTACCTTCTAGTTTATTAGGTTCCTTTGACAACACATAGGTTGGACAACTCCAAACTCTTATTCTGATCATCCCACGCTTTCGCCCATCTTAGAGGTCTAAGGGAGTCTTCGGAACTAATTTAGAAAGAATCAGGTTAAGCATATTCATCATTATTTCCAAGCCACAACCTAAAAATGAAATGTGCAAGCTCGCATAACTCATCATAAATTTAACCATTTCCAAAAAAGTCATGTTTCTTCTTTCTGTCACACCATTCTGAGGAGTGCCTAGTGCGGTCCATGAGGATGTAATTCCATGGTCTTACAAATACGACAACTCGTTGATAAACACTCACTCTGTGCACTTTATTGATGAGTTTATGCTTTGATTATACTCCAGACTGAGCCATTATGTGATCTTTTCATGCGTTATTCTTATTCTTTAAGGAAATATTACGTTTGGTTCGTTTGATGTTGTTTTGCACAGATTTTATACGTTTCTGAGGATTAAATGAGATGATTGAGCAAGTATTCCCAGAATTGATTCGTGTTGGCATGCAATGGGAGGAGAAAAAGATAGAAAAATCAAAAAGAAAGCCGTGAAAAAGGAAGCTACGTGACACAACCGACGATTGCCACTCCTAGCCGGCGACTGCACCTCCCAACCGGCGACCGAGCCATCCAGCCGGCGATCTGGCCTTCCAGCCGGCGACCGCCCTTCCCAGCCGGCGACTGCACCTCTCACAACCGGCGACCCGCCGGTTTTGCAGCCCCAAACGCCGGTTTCACACACCAAACCGCCGGCTCTGCACTCCAATCGCCGGTTTTGCCATTTTCCTTCGTTGCAAAACCGGCGACCGCTCCTCTCACCCCTGCGTTCGCCCGACGTGTTCCCAGTTTACGTCAAAAAGCATATCTTGTGGCCCAAGACTGGAAAATATTCCATATCTTTTATGATTTAAATTTCCCATCTATAAATAGGAGATCAAATAGCCTTAAAAAGGTTCCTGATTTTTATTCTACACATCCCCAAGGCTAGAGAAGAACGTAAGAGTGGAATTCAAGGAGAACTTGAAGAGCAGGTCAAGGATTGAAGATTGAAGACTCTTCCGGGTTTTTAATTTCCATGTTCTTTATCATTTTGACTCTTCATCTCTTTGTTATTCTTGAATTTAGCATGAGTAGCTAAATTCCCTTTTGGATTCTAGGGTTTTGAAACTTTGTATTTATTCATTCAACAGTTTATGCAATTTAATTGTTCCTTTTCCTTTGATGTTCTGATTAAATTTGGGATTTCAATAATTGCGATTAACTGGCCATTAATTGTGATTTGATTTGGTAGTTTTTGAACCGAGAGGTCTAGATTATCAATTATGACGCAAATCTATCAGATTTACTAGACCAATTATCCGTGAGGAAATCGAACTTTTAAAGGGTTTACAATCCAAGGTTTTTATCAAGAGTAAAAGTCATTTTGTGCATCTGAGAGGAGTCAATACGTCTTTTATTTCCATGTTATGGTTAGAATCTGAGAAGATCGCCTGATAACGTTTTTGAGATTAACTCACATCAGTTGGAAATTAAATTGGGTTTAAATTGTATGAAACGTTGTTTGATTATTATGCAAAGTGGATTACCCTGGAATCCTGCATTCTCATAAAGCTTTTAAACCGTTTATTTCCTTGTTTTCTATTTATTTCATTGCAAGAGATCTTTATGTTTAAAACAAAACATTTTCTTTTACCGATTTTTCTAGATAGTAGTACGGTATCTATGTTTCAGTGTTCGGTTATATTTCGATCATGCAATCCTTGAGAATCGATAATTTATTACTTGCCCTCTGCAGTGATCTGTACACTTGCAGATTAGCGTGTTGAAAAATACCCTATCACTCGTAACTGAGGTACCCATCACCATGATCAGATCATAGTGACTTGATAGTCTTGCTCAGCTTCTTCTCAATTTCTGTCTTGAACTCTTTGAATTTCTCAAAGCATTCAGACTTATAACGAAGCAAGTAGACATATTCATAGCTTGAGTAATCATCAATAAGTGTGACAAAATACTCATAATTCACGAGCTTGCATAGACATTGGTCCACATATATCTGAATAGATCAGTTCCAATAGATCAGTTGCTCGAGACTGACTTGCCCTAAAAAATCTGGTCGTAATCTAACCCTCTATACAGGATTCACAGACTTGATGAGGAACCATCAGGATAGAGTCCAAGATTCCATCATCTTCCAATTGCTCAATCCTCCTTAGACTAATGTGACCGAGTCTCAAGTGCCAAAGATAAGTAAGATCCTCATCAGAAGAAGAAAACTATCTTTTTTAGGGTAATTATTATAAGATAAATTTTTTGGGATTGTATACTGAAAGCATATTGTATTAAGTGATTTGTACACTAGTCTTCATATATGTGTTGCTACAACAATGCTCGCTGCCTGATGAAACAAACATACAACGAACCATAATATCCTATTATCTCGCCTATAGGGATGACCATATGGTGTGTAGGAGATCACAGAGGATCTGAAGGGATTCGTGAACTGAATCACGAAGTCCATTTGCCAAGGATCGTTAATTGGAATATCAAAATAAATTGCTATGCCTATGAATGATCCTAGCATGCTCCTATATTATTATGCATAAGAAGGTTTATGCGGAATACCTGGATTGATGAACTCTGAAGAACGAGTGCGCGGAGATTCCCCTTGATTTTTTCCCACGCACAAAGTTTTAATTTCCTAACAGATTGAGAAAATTAATCTATGAAAATAATAATAATATTTTCGAAAACAAGGAGAGAGGGAGAAGAAAAAATCCTCCTCATCTGATCTTCTGATCTGTATCCAACTCAATCTGAATATCTGGTGAAGATTCCCTTCAGATTCCTTGCCCGGTTGAGAAGTAGAATTTCCTCCTCGTTCTCAGATTTTAGTCGATCACCACAGCTCCCAAAACCTGGTTTGCTGTGTGCAACTTATGATCTTGTGGTGTATTGAGATCTGAGGAACTGATGCCTATTTATAGGAAAATACTGGACTTCTATTGGGCTTGAGTTTCATGGGCCAGACCAGGGACCAGAATGCAAATAGCAAATAAGTCCTATCAATTAATTAATTCTCATACTCAACCCAGAATATAATTAATTAATTAATATTGATTCATTCCACCAGAGAATCAATATTGTCCTACCTATTTGCTACCACGTTTTGAGGTACGGGTTGCATGGGCTCGGTATATCCCCACATTTAAGGTTACAGACATTCGTTAATTAATTTAAGCTCTGACAAGCTATTTAATTAATTAACATCTTATATTCCTGAATCAATTCACTCAAACCTTTTCACTTACGCTTGAACTTAATCAGCCTGCAAGACTTTAGCATAACGAACCTTTTGAGCTGTTCAGGGAATGTCACCATCCTATACTGGATGTGGTTACTTAGTTCCAGTACCAGACAGTTATACACAAACTGCTATTACCCAAGATACAGATATACAAGCTCAACTAGAGCCTTTCACTGTAACTCAAAGTAATACACAATCCGCATATACTTATGTACCTTCATATAGGCTTAGGATCTCATCAAGCCATAGAGATCTAGATTCTTTTAATGTCAGATAAAAGAATCGATCTCGACTTAGGTCCTTATCAATGTGTGTCCCACACCAGCATACCAAGTCATCCAAGATAAGATGCTTATTACTGCGTATGCTGCAGCCTACACCGACAGTTTATCCTGAAACTGTCTCAGCTGTGATAACTATTTATATCTCGCTAGGTCAAATGATCCATACGATCTTCCGTGATCTTCTACACACCGTATGATCTCCCTATCGACGAGATAAGAGGATAATTGCGTTTGCGACACATGTTTGTTAATTCAGACAGGAGATGGACATACAACATTTATGATTCCCAGTATATTAACCAATCGACCTTGTACATAATATACCAATCATAATGCTTTCAGTATATAAATCCATCAGGATCATATGAATCGTTTGAACTAGCGAGATATAAACAGTATCACAACTGAGACAGTCGTTGGATAGGCTGTCGGTCTAAGCTGCAGCACATCGGTTCATAAGTGGGCTTATCCTAGCTACTTGATGTGTCGGTACATGGTTATGTATTGATGGGATCAACAGTGGGATGTGTCATTCTCATTGACATATGAATGAGCCAAATCCCTAACATACTTCCTATGATCTTAAACCTAACTAAAGGATAAGGGGCACACACAGATTGACCACACTTTGATTTACCATGGTGGCGAGTCTTACATGTACTCTTATACCCGTATTTTGGGTGTTGGCAAATATTGTGTGGCCTGCTTAGGCTGGACGTTTAGGTAAGCATATCCGTTTCAGGATGGTGACATTCCCTGAGGAGTTCACAAGGTTCATAATGCTAAACTCTGCAGGTTGAATTATTTAATTCACACATAAGTGAAAAGGAATGAGTGGTATTACTCAGGAAATAAGAGATTAATTAATTGATTAAAGTAAATATAATTCGCGATCGCATGAGTGATATACTAATTTTTATAAAGTAAATTCAAAGTTGAAACCCTTATTAAGTAAGGCTCATGATACATTTAAAAACAAAAATAGTAATGGCTTGATAGATGATATTTGATTTGTTTAAAAGTGGTTGGGAATTGTCGCGGTTGAAGAAAATTGTAATTATTGCTTTAATTTGTTGTCACTCACACTTTAGGCTAATTAACTAACATATGGAAGAAATTGCTTAAAAGCTTGCAGGCCAGATTCTCCTATCTATTTAATCCAACTTTAAGGTTTTGTTATTTATCTGATAATTTGAGTTGAATGACTTTTTATTACCGGCCATATCTGCTATTCGTAATTTAAATAATCAAGCTTGATAAATCTACTATTTGTAGTTTAAAAATGGGATACCTCTTCTGCCATTAATGACATATGATCGAGTGTTTTTTTTTTCCTTTTTCTTTTGGAGAAGCAAATTTTCAAGATTCATTTCTCACTATCATATTCTATCCACCATTAATACATATTAATTTAGAGGATAGGTGTCTTGACCTGAGACCTTCCCAATTAGTTTTGGTGGTGAATAGTTGTAGTAGTTATATACAATAACAATGATGTGCATGGTAGTGACTAGTGAGAAATGCATAATTCAGCAACATCAACATGCATTACTATTTTTAAGATCTGATATGTTAAGAATTATAGAACGTAAAATTGTCTCATAAATGACAGTTTGGCCGAGTGGTCTAAGGCGCCAGATTTAGGCTCTGGTCCGAAAGGGCGTGGGTTCAAATCCCACAGCTGTCATTTAATTTTATTTTTTTATATTTTAATAAATTTACATTGCATTGGACCTCAATCTATTCAGGTGCACTCCAATAAATATAATATAAGGGTGATTCTAAACACAGTCATGTTTTTACTCCCTACAGCCACATTAAAAAAAATAAAATATTACATTCCAGTTTTATCCTTAAACCTTCACTTAAAAATCTTAATTATAAAAATTGATATGCAAATATAAAACTCCAATAAACAAAGCCTCCGTCAAAAGAAAAATCCTCCATGAATAAACCACCGTTGAATAACCTCTTAAGATTTCATCGTCTCCTACCAACCAAAATTGAAACAAAATTTTGCTTCTACCATTATAATTTTTATTTGTTTTCTCCTAATAAATAGATTCGTAGTTTTATCTTGTTGCTTCTATGTACAACCAATGACTGTTGAATTTCAGAAGAATTTCAGAAGAAGAAAATAAACACTGAGATTAGGAGTGCAGTCAATAGAAAATTCTTGTTTAAGATATATGAAGTATTTTATTGCACTTGACATGAACAATTTGGAAACTAAATAATACGACATCGGAAAAAACTTCTCAGAGTGGAGTCGGGAGTTGATGGCAGAAACCAAATGCTTGTAATGCTAAATGGATTCACAAACCCCATTCAGTAAACCAAATATCTGTAGTGCAAAATGGATTTATCAACCCCATTCAGGCATCAACAGCGAAAGAGTCTTGCTACATGAATATGCCTAACTCCATGTTTAGATTTTGAGAAAAATATGAAATTCTAAATTTTATGAGGGTTTTATTTGAGGGGCTTTGCTTTAGGAATATATATATTTGAATATTAGATATTTTAATTTAAATTAAAATTAAAGGATAAAATTGAAAGTTCATATTTTATTTTCTTAATGTGGCTGTAGGTAGTAAAAAATGTGGCTGCAGAGAGTAAAAAGAGGGCTGTATTTAGAATTGGCTCTTTCTAAATCCATCCATCCATCCATCAATAATCCAACAACCAAGCAAGCAGCTTCAAACTCTTTGAAGCTCAATCTTATAGTGTTATAGATCATGTCATTTGCAAGATGAATTAATCAAAACTAACTTAACCCTTTCTGCACCAAGATTGAATCTTTCAGAGCTTGTATAATTGTATTCAAATCAAATGAAAAGAAAAGAAAATGGGAACCATTCATTCAATGTTTATACCTCAAGTCATGAATCAATCAATCATTCCATGGGGGGGGAGGGGAGGGGAGGGGAGGGGAGGGGAGGGGGGTCAAGCTGCAAGAAGTCATTGATGGTGGAGGGATATACAAGCCCATCATCTGAATGCATAAAAGCAGCTTTGCCCAACAACAAATGCACCATTCTGAAGGGCTCCTTCCTCTCTTCTCCCTTCAACAGATGCTTAATCCACCCATCCAACCTCTTCATTTCCTTCACATTCTTCATCCCCACAATCCTCTCTAAAAATTCTTCATCATCACCACCTCCCTCCTTTTCATCCATCACTGATAAGCCCAGCAGCTGCATCAGAACCCCAAGATCGAGTCTTTCCGGCCGATTAGCCCTTCCTTCTTCAACTTGTGCTTCGTCGTGATCGGTTGGCAGGAATTCTTGGGGTGGCCCACTTTCTTGGATGTTGGTGGCGGATTGATCGCAGAGGTAAATAGGGGTGCCCAGAGAATCTGTTTCGTTGATGATTTCTTGAGGCGGCGGCGGGGGTTGTGCTGCTGCTTGGTGGTTTTCAAGTTTGAGCCTTTTCTCGAGATGTTTGAGAGAGGTGAAAAATTGAGAGTGAGGAAAAAGTGATTTTTGCATCTCTAACTAAGGTGAAGGATTGGATTGGATTCGTAAATATGAATTTATGTAATGCAATGCAATAATTAGGGTTTATTCAAGTGTTGATTTGGGGCTATGCAATCTAAGTCGGGAGTGCGACTTTGTTCCTAGAAATAAAGATTTGAGTATTTGCAACTTTTCTTCTAAACATTGCCGGAGGTGGATGGGGAGAGCCTAGTGATGGCCAAACCGAACCGGAACCGGCTGAACCGGCCCGGAACCGGCCCGCCGGTTCCACGGTTCCGAACCGGAACCGTGAAAACGGTTCCGAACCGGAACCGTAACCGGCTACAGAAGGGCCGGTTCAGGTTCAAGTTTTGCCCGAACCGGAACCGCCGGTTCCGGTTCCGAACCGGCGGTTCCGGTTCCGAACCGGCGAATTTTTTTTTAAAATTCGAAAATCGACGAATCAGAGAGCGCCACTTGTCACTGAAAATATAAAAAAATAATAAATAAAAAAAATTCCGAACCGGCGGTTCCGGTTCGGAACCGGAACCTTACCCTCCTCTAGCCGGGCCGGTTCCGGTTCCATTTATCCGGGAACCGGAACCGGCGGTTCCGAACCGGAACCGGCCCGGGGCCATCACTAGGAGAGCCTGACCAGCGAAGGAGGGTGCCATTGTTAATTGCTTGAGATGGTTGGAGTGAAACGGCAGTTGGGAGTTATTTATAAAAAAGAAGAGGTTGGCTTCTTATCTTGTGAGATCTATATCTGTAATGTCATTAGGTTTCAAGATTCCATTGCTACTTTACACCACCAGTTTTTAGATTTTTATAGATTTAATTTCAAAGATAATATCTTCATTTTGATGGAGTTTTTAAATTAATTAATATTGGTATTCCTATTCTCATTTATATGGGATATTGTTTTTAATTGAGTAGTTGTAATTCATTACAAAACAAAAACAAAAACAAAAAACGTGAATTATTATGAAAAAGCTTCACCTTAATTACAAATGATGAAGAAAGGTAAAATAATCTTTAAAAAAATACCATTTGGTATAGAAAATAATAAATCAAATACTATTGAAGAATGAACGCAATACATTGTTTCTAAGTTTCTCATGGCCATGGAGATGTAGGTATATAACTCATTTCTGATATATATATAAAAGACATTTCAATTTCAATTTCAATTTTTACTTCTTTAGGGCTTTAATTGATGAAGTGCATGTGCATCATGATCTTAAGAAATCCAGAGTTGGATATCCTCCCGCACACGTGGCCCTCCCTGATAGGCTGGATGACATATCACAGGGTTCTTGCATCCTCAACAAGATCAATGGTGACAGCCATTGCCAAGTAGGCATGCACCATCCACCAATCACAACACAGATAATGATATCCCTAGATAAGGACCCCAACACCCTATAAAAACCATGAATTCCCTCTCCAGCCACAAGCACAAACCATCGATTCCTTCTTCTTCTGAACCAAAACACACAAAACTAATAATGGCTGCTTCCAGTTCCACAATGGCTCTCTCTTCACCCTCCTTCGCTGGTCAGGCTGTCAAGCTCTCCCCATCCACCTCCGGCAATGGCAATGGCCGTGTCTCCATGAGGAAAACAGTCACCAAGCCCGTCTCCTCCGGAAGCCCCTGGTACGGCCCCGACCGTGTCAAATACCTCGGCCCATTCTCCGGTGAGCCCCCGAGCTACCTCACCGGAGAATTCCCCGGTGACTACGGCTGGGACACTGCTGGTCTCTCGGCCGACCCCGAGACATTCGCCAAGAACCGTGAGCTGGAGGTGATCCACAGTAGATGGGCCATGCTCGGAGCCCTCGGCTGTGTCTTCCCAGAGCTCTTGTCCCGCAACGGGGTGAAGTTTGGCGAGGCGGTCTGGTTCAAGGCCGGTTCACAGATCTTCAGCGAGGGGGGTTTGGACTACTTGGGCAACCCAAGCTTGGTCCATGCACAGAGCATCTTGGCCATCTGGGCTAGCCAGGTGGTGCTGATGGGAGCTGTGGAGGGATACCGTATTGCCGGTGGCCCATTGGGAGAGGTGACCGACCCCATCTACCCGGGTGGCAGCTTCGACCCATTGGGTCTTGCTGATGATCCCGAAGCATTCGCTGAGTTGAAGGTGAAGGAACTGAAGAACGGGAGGCTAGCTATGTTCTCGATGTTCGGGTTCTTCGTGCAGGCCATCGTGACCGGAAAGGGGCCGTTGGAGAACCTTGCCGACCACCTTGCCGACCCGGTTAACAACAATGCTTGGGCTTATGCCACCAACTTTGTTCCCGGAAAGTGAAGAGTTAGTGTAGTAGTTTGACTTTGATGAGCGTTTCGATGTGAATTATTGGAATATATATATATATATCTTCTAAGCTTCATTCGGTTTTTGGTATAAAAAACTATATATATAGGCATTGCTACATAAAAGGAAAATGAAGATATATGTGTTAATTAAAAGCAAAATTAAATGAATGAATTGGAACCAACACCTACATCTGTTGAGATGAAGCCAATGCTGATTCTCAGCTATAATTCCTGCTCCTTGCTCTGGCCACAGAATTACGATAAAGCTCTTCATACAGCGGCGCTGACGACTCCCAACTAAAATCTATGCTCATCACCTTCTGGACCAGCTCTTTCCATCCACCAGGATCCTTCCTGTAATGGTTAAATGCCCGTTCCAAAGCATTGCTCAACGCCTGCACTTTCAGGATAACTCATCAATTCCAAACACAAACCATAACTCATCCACACTGCTCACTTACCTTCTCATCAGCTTTCACAAATGAAAACCCATTTCTGTAATGAGCAGGTATGCCGTCATCATCTAAGTCAAAAACGCTGCAAGATTGTTTTTTATTATATCAACTGAGTTTGACAAAAAGTCATATCATATGCACACAATTCAACCTGTCATTTAGTCCCCCAGTCTTCCTAGCAATTGGAACTGCCCCATATCTCATAGCAATCATCTGCATATGAATAACCTTTGAGTTAACAAGTATTACTGAACTGAAGCTCAAGTCTACAATTAAATTAATTGAACAATACCTGTGTAAGGCCACATGGTTCAAAGATGGAGGGGATGATAAACATGTCTGAGGCAGCATAGATTAAGTGTGAAAGAGACTCGTCATATTTCAGTATTAATCGAGCATGCTCATGAATTTTAAATTGATTACAGATCTCTTCAAATTCCCTCTGCAAAAAAGAGTGCTTCCATCATCAATAAAAATGATTATTCAAAAACATTCTGATTCTGTAATATTGAACAACAAATAGGTTGAACATTAAAGGTCAGCAGAAGTAACTGCCATCCACTTTCTAGAGGGAGGGGAGGGGGGAATGGTGAGAAGTTTCCTCGAAGTGAAAATAACACTTCAGGAGATGGGAAAACTTCATCTAAGTCAAATAAAGAACTGTTTTATCTCTATCAATGTGAAAAGTCCACAAACTTCTGAAAGAAATTTGAAATAGAGAAACCCAAACTTTCCTGAATCTGTGGTACTGGACTTGAACCAAGAAGAACGAACTGACCGCCTAACTCCAATGTCCGATATATAGCATGCTTTATAAGATGCACACCTTTTTGAGGTACCAATCTAGTTATGCAAGCAACCTGCACATGATGTATTATCAGAGCACAATTGTATCTCAGCAGGTAAATGTGGCACATAAGAATGAGAATTTAGGACTAAGCTAACTTTGGTAGGTGCAGTCTGTATTGGTCGTCAAATCATCAGTAATCAACCAAAAATCTAATTAAGCCAATACATAAACAAAAAGTTCTTGATTGCAGTTACTCTCGTTAAAATTTTAACACAAAGAAGATATGGCACATTTTCAAGACTAAGTATTGGTATGGCTTGCAAATCGTGTTGGCTGTGCCCTTATCAGGCCGCCACAAGCCCAAACACAGCATGGAAAGCTTAATGACATGAACACAACACAATAAAATGCCAATAAACATGTGGCGTCATGACATAGTTCAACCAATATCTCATTATTTCTATTTGGCCAGTTAAGCACAATTCTAAGTAACTTTAACTGTAGAAATGAACTTTAAAAGTTCATAATTTGCATAAATTAGATTCTGAAACTTAAAAAATGAAATAATTATGTGGCAATAACATACAAAGTTAACAAATAATATAAAATTCGAAAAATCTGTATCATGTAAATGCCAATGAATAAGCTTTGTGTCCCCAATTGCCACCTCCAAGTATTGGGAAAATTGCAAATCAGGGGAATGTTTCATGTTAATCACAAAACGCAAATAGTCATGTCCTGAAAAGGCCTATATTACTGTAAAACTAAAGGAATGCAATTTACAAGAGATTGTCATTAAATTAAAACTATTCTTACCAGTGGCTGTCTGTCATTAGCTGAAGATAACCGTAGATGTCTCCTTAAAGCTTCTTTGTTTTCTGTTTTGCCATCAATATCATTGGAATGATACTGCACCTTCAAAAAGGGGTCAGTTGCTGGATTCCATGAATCTGTATCAATTCCATTCAAAATCCCAACAAACTTCTTTGAATATGTATTAAGGGTTTCGTGCAGGCCTCGTCCCCCCTGAACATCACAAGGAGAAGATAACATAAATAATAATGCTAACTATCAAATAATTGCATCACTTGTTTCATAGGCATCGAGACTTGAGAAATAAACCTCAACATATAAGTCAATCTCAAGAAAAAGTTTGGGAGCGCCAGCTTATATTTTTATCATCAAGACAAAAGAAAGTTCAGCATTCCTAACCCAGAGTATATGACAAAGGTGCAAAGTAAAATCAATGTTAAAAAATCGACACTGCACAGGTACATCATTAAGTTGCTGAGTATAAAATAAAAGAAAGAAGCAACAAGTCATAGGGCTGCCAAAGCATTTAAGATTGATACCTCTGAAGTTCGCACCTCTTCGGCATAGGTTGGTGAAACTGTTGTCACAATATTAGAGAACACCACCGCACCCTGACAAGAAACAAAGTCGTTCCAAAAAAAAAAAAAAAAGAAAGGACAATGAAAAACTATACACTGAAATCACTCCTAATATGTCATGAAGAAATTAATCTGGTAAAACATTTAAGAGGTAACCTACCATCCATCATCAACTTACAAAAGTATATAAACGAGAAATGAAAGGGAAGTAGGGAGCATTCCATGAGGTTCCCTACCAAATGGAATCATGCCTCCCTTGACAGTGTAAACTAAAAAGCGATTTACACTAGCGCAGTGGGATGCAGGGGATATCTTATTACCTTAATAGGGTTGACCTTGTCATTTGCTGAGTGATCCTGCATCCTATCAGGTCTGTTGAGGTGGTGAACATCAAGACCACAAGATGCTAACTCAGAAGCTGGAGCTGCTCCTTGATACTCAAAATTGTGACATGTAAAACAAATCCTGGCTGAATCCAAACCTTTTGGCACATATAGATCCCAATAAAGGGGAGCCTACCACATATAACGTGGAGAGTGTTAAAAGCAAAGAAGTGGAGGCACTGCAAAAAGGTAAGAATCTAGTATTCATACAACAAAAGCTGTCTGCCAATCATGACAATGAATTATATCCGGTTTCTTGCCAGCTTGATGAATCAACTCAAGTGCTGCCCTGCTGAAGTATGAAAACCTCCTAAAGTCATCTTGCTCTCCATAAAATTGATTCCTCCAGAAGAATTTACTTGGATGAAGAGGTTCGATGAAATAAACAGGAAGCCCTAAATGTGTTCAAATTTGCAGCCAACCAAAGTATTACGAGTTAGGACACACAAAAGAAGCAGCAATAATTTACACACAAGAATTCATATAATTCTAGACCTTCTACGGTGCCAACCCAGATCTTGTTTTTATACAATCGACCATCAAAATATGACTCAACAGGCAAATCCAAAACCTGCATCAAAAGAAGCTCCAGGTTTAGAGATTATTGAAAAAAAAAAATAGAGCATCTCAATCAAAATTCAATACCTTTAAATCCCGAATGAGCTCATACTGCATGCAGTCATATTTTGGTAGAACAACTTCCACAAGGTGTCCTTTCTTCATTAGCGCTTTACTAAGACCAGTCACTACATCTCCTAGCCCACCAACCTTAAACATGATATTTAGGAAAAACAATACTGTTAGATGTATTAGAGGATAAGAAAAAGAAAAACTTATTGGTATCATCCAATGTTTAACATAAAGGAAAATAGGAAAATGTGACCGTCAGTTAAACATGCCAACATTGTACAGAATGTGATGAAGGCATATGAAAGTTTCAACAGAAACAGATTTTGCCACCAAAAGGGATACAAAAGAAATTTGCAGTATGTTCGATGATCAAAATAGATAGATTATAATTGTGAAATACATTACCTTATTGAACGAAATACAAACCAAGATGATAAGAGATGATGCAAGTTAAAGATATTAAAATTCTAGAAGCAAGAGGAAACGAGTTTCTATCAATTAATGGATATAACACAATGAATAAATTGTTGATCAACTAAAAATGAACTGCATACAGCAGACCTCATAGCCAACTTAATCCTTCGTGGAATAGAACTTCATAATCGAAAAATGTTACCCTTTTGGCCCAATTTTTCATTCTCCCACTATCACACATTAATGTATTGATAAAGTAACGAGACTGAACTAAAACAATTATACTGCTTGCTTTTATACTCCCTAGCTAATAAGAAAAGACAGACTTCTCTCATAGCCTTGAAGTTTCTCACATCAAATTCCTCAATTATTCGGTAGATTCTAACTGCAGCTTATTCTCCAGAGAAATATCACATAATAAACAATTGCAGTTGTTAAAACTAACCTAAATCAACATACAAAGTCAGTAAACTCTAGATGTTTATAGTATGCATACCTTAGCCACAGGTGCCATCTCTGCTGCAATATGTATGACATGTAACCTTTCACTAAACAATGATAGTAAGAACTAGTCAGTTTGAGTCTCGATTTTATTAAAACAATTATGCTCATTGCACTCTATGCTTACCCTGTTGTTGATGATGTTAGTTTGAGAAATGTGGCAATAGTTTCCCGCTCACTCTTTCCTTGCATTGAAATAAACGAATCACATATGCTCCTGTCCCTGTTCCATATCATTTCTCTCAACAGCTCCACTTCGTCCAGGGAAATCTTCTTTTCAAGAAACCATCCATCCACCATAAGCAGTAAATTGGACCAAAACTCAAAGGGCTTGTCCTGAACAGATTCATCTTCCGCCCTTTTCTTGCTTTCTTCTTTCAAGGTACTTAGTGTGTCCTGAAATTCCTTCATAGAATCCTGACATAATTTAAAATAATGGTGTATTTCTTCATCAGAATTTTGAAGGCGGTCATCCAACAGTTCTATTCTTTGTTGCATTAGTTCAGTATGCTGTTGCATTTTCTCTGATGACAATCTATATTCACTGGCCTCATCAAGAGATTCTTCAAGCCTGTCAACCTTCTTGCGGAGTTCTTGGTTTTGATGCAGCGCTAGAATCGCTTGGTCAGCCTGCTCTGTTGCCCTTTCTAATAGCGACTGCAGATCCTCTACTTTTTCATGTAAACTTTCACACTCAGATTTCAAGCTAGAGATTTCTGAAACATCTTCGTGAGAAGCAGTAAGTTTAAACTCCAACTCCTTGAAAGAGGACTCCAACAGTGATCGTTCCTCCTCCAAAGTTTGAACACGCTGGTCAGTTTCCCTAATACAACTAAGCTCTGCCTTTAGAACCTGTAGCTCATCCTTCAGGAACATATTTTCTGTCCTTAATGAATCCAGTTCCTGGCTAAAAGAACTGACAATGTCATGTTGTGAAGAAGAAGCAGAATAATTCATGTCTTGTACATGTTCCTCGCTGCTGTCCCTACTTGACAGTTCATTTCTCAGTTTCTCCAACTGGTCTTCCAGGACTTCTGCATGCATCTTCTCTTGTGCAGCTACTTTCAGACGTGCATCAGTTTCAGCCAGTTTCATCTCCAAAATGTTGATTTCTCCCTGCAATGTCTCCTTTTCACTGAGGACTCTTTGAAGATACTCATGGGCATGTATACGAGATTCATTGAGAACATGGATATCTGTAACACAATAAGGAAAAGATACAGCATGTTCAGCAGACAGAAGATACTCCTAGAATTTTTTATTTTCCCCTAGATATTAAAGTTCTATTCCACAATTTGTGAAGATTAGTAAGAAAGACTCTTCCTACAGTTTTACTGATTTTGATAATGCAAGTAAAATATTATACTAGTAAGTTCAAGTTGAGCAAACATACTCTTTTCAGCATTTCTTATCATTCCGATTAAGTCTTGAAGATTAAGGCTTGAATGTTGCTGTTCTCCATTTCCACTGGTGGACTGTTTCAAAGATAAGATGATCATACGGTCAAACATTAAACTTGTTCAAAAAAAAAAACTAAAGAACAAGAGGCCATTTACTGAATACCCCCTACAATGATAAAAACCAAAATGAACAAGAATTTCTTAAATCCAGGATGACTATTTGAAGTGATTGACATCAGCGTAGGCTTTGAAACATCCACAGCCAAGAGGCAATGATAATAATCTTAAAATAATGCAATTGAAGTTTCCCTGATTTCTTTTCAGTGAAGGAGTCTGGAGAATGGACAGTTGTATGTAAGATGGTCACGAAACGCATCCATGTACTACATGCAATCATAAGCTCAAGCAAATAAATCTTACTCAGCATTATTCAGCTATCTTGAGCAACACCATCAGAAACTAATTATTTTCCTCTTTAATTACTATGTGTGCAGAGATGGAAAGATTAATAAATAAAACACTGAGAAATAAACATGTTTTTAACAACATATACTTTTATTCTAAATTCTGTATAAATTTATCTACTTTCTCAGTTTGTCTTCAGACAGAGAGAGAGAGGGAAAGGGACTTGGTGGCATACTGGAATATCATTTGATGTAAGAGATCTGTTTATATTTTCAATATTTGAGTGCAATGACCCCTCTGCAGGGTCAACAGTGTCATTTTGCATAGACCTGACTTCATTGGGCTGAGAAGAATTAATGTTACTCTCTCCTTTTGAATATCCAGATTCTATTATGATGTGGATATGGTCATTGGAATTCATTTCTGGATCTGAATCTGAATAGCTGCCTCGGGGAAAGCTACTTTGATCAGAGTTGCTGTCATCTCTTGGCTCAAGATCTGTGTTTTCTAGTAAAACGATGTCTTTGGTGAAGTTGCTTGAATCAAAGTTGCTGTCACCATTTGGCTCTGAAATTGTATTTGCTGGTGAGATGCCGTCTTTGCGCAAGTTGGTTGAAGCAGAGCTGCTCTCATCACTTGGATCAAAATTTGTATTTGTTGGGAGATGGATTTTCTTTGCATGTTGTCTCTTATTTTGTGCACTGCAGAAGTATCAGATACAACAAGACGCAAAAGCAGGGGAAGAAAACATTAGCATCTCAAGGGAATTGCTAAGCTATGCAAGCAAACTATGGTGAACTCGAAGTATCTTCACCCCCAAATAGATGCATTAAAGCCGTCAATTTCTAAAACCACGGAATTCCGCAAATCTCTAAATCAACTCCAAATTTGCCTTCCTTATAAGTAGCAAAAACAACATTTTCTAAGTAATCCATGTAACGTAATTACGATGTAATCTATCATTACGATCACAAGCACTCTGTATCGCTACTTTAATAGGGAAACTGACTCTCGCCAGATAGAGTTGCAATAAGGTAAATAGCAATGTCAATTCTTAGTAAGAACAAACCACAACGCGATCTATATTTACGCCAACAGTTTTGAATCCCAAACAAATCTATACACCATCATTAGACGCACGAAATAAAGGTGAATCGAGGCAAATAATCACAAAATGCATTCATGAATTCCATAAATATCCAAAAATCTGAATGATAGAAGCAGTAAACAAACGAAACCTCACAACAAAATCAAATAAAAAAAGAAACCTGAAGCTACGGTGACGCATTCTAC
>JAPKLW010000571.1:170929-196749 GCA_026898455.1 Plectranthus barbatus | reverse complement strand
AAAAAAAGAAACCTGAAGCTACGGTGACGCATTCTACAAGAAGCTGGGGAGCAACGGTGTGAGGAAGAAGAGTAGAATCGCAGACTGGAGTTGAGGATGCCGCCAGGCAATCCGTGGCGGATAAAGCACGTCGACTCCATCAAAACGGTTGCTTAGAACCAACGACTGCTTAGCTTTATTCGGGAGTTTGGATAGTGCGCTTTTTATCATCTTCCTAAATAAAGAAAATCATTTATTAATCCAAATTAGTAAATTCTCCAAATAATCCTAATTTTATAAATCTCTAATATTTTTGTTTTTTCATCTTTTGATGATTAATTTAGTTATAATCTTTTTAAATATTTTTTTTGTAAATTTCAGAAATTATTTATATATGAATAAACTTCTGAATGAATAAAATAATAATTGGGGAACTTGTAAATTTTGACAAAAAGGTAAATCTGCTTCCACGGGCTGTCGCCGTCGCACTCTCCGATTAACGACGATCACTTAGCGTCCCGTCAGGGCAAGGTGAATGTGTATGTTTTTACCTGTTGTAAAAAGGTAAAATATCATTTACTTTTGAGTAATTTTATCTCCAACCAAAATATCAAACTCAAACACAAAATAATATTTTTTCAAATATTACAAATACATTTATCGAATTTGCAGTTTGAACTCTATTATGTTAATTTTGAGTAAAATAAGTTTTTGCAATATAATTAATAATTAAAAATACAAAATATTAATCATGAATTTATTGATAGGATATTTATTTAAATAATTATACAAAATTTACGAACTTTTGCTTTATTTAAATTGACATAATTCCTTTAGAGAATTTGTCTTTTTCTTAATTTTATTTGCCCACTATCAATAAAATACCCATTCATGAATAAATTAGAATCGAAAATTAGAGAAACAAAAAGGACAATTCTAAATACAACCACAATTTTTATTCCTATAGCCTCTTATTCTAAAAAAAATTATGTAATTTAACTATTTTATCCTATAACTCTCAAATTTAATAAATTAACTAAAAAAAAAAAAAGAAAAAGCCTTCATGAATATAGCCTCTTCGTTCGAACAATAAATAAGAAAAAAAAAATTCCTTTAGAAAATCTATGTAACCTCCACGTAGATTCTTCAGCCAGAGGATCCATCACCTTGAAGACCGCGGAGGAAGCCATGGAACTCTTCGCTAGGATGGCCATGAACAGGTACCAGTGACCTACACAAAGACAGTTGCCAGTCAAATTCGCAGAGGTGAGTGGGGGATCGGATTTGATACAGTAAGTAAAGAAGCTCCACGAAGATTTTGTGAGATTGGAGGCTGGCCGAACTATTGTTGCTGTCGAGACAGCCCAGTGTCAAGCCATTGTGCATGTGGATGCGGATTATGTGAAATGAGCGAGCTCCTTAAATCCGGAGACTGCACTGGTTCCCTCAGAAGTGAATTATACCGGTAATTATCAATATAATTATCGCCAAGGGAACCAATGTTTTAGCTCCAACGCTCAGTGCAACCATCCCGAATTTTCCTACGCTAATTCAAGCAATGTCGAGATGCCTCCGCCGGGTTTTGCAGCTCAAAATGGAGCGATCGTGGAGCAAAAGAAGCCAAACATCGAAGATATTCTTGCAAAATTCATGCAGGGTTCAGATACAAGATTTAGAAAAGTTGTGCAGGAGGTGAAAAACATCAGGAACCAAGTTCACAACATCTCAAAGCATATGCAGATGTTCGACACCCAATTGAGCCAGATTGCAACTGCAATGGGTAACCAACACAAGCTCGAGCAATTACCAAGGATGAATGAGGCCAATCTGGAGAGCAAGCAAGTGAATGCAATAAAGCTGAGGTCGGGGAAGAGCCACCAAGGTCCGAAGAGGCCAAGAGATGAAGAAATTGAAGAAAGGGGCGAAATCCCCGATTTTGGTGTCTCTGTGTCGACCAATGCACAACTTGTGTTGGTCAATGCACATGATGTCGAACTAGTAGATAAGGCAGTGATCGAGGAAGCCACATCAACCGACACACCTTGCATCGATCGATGCGAACCTCCAGATGCTGCATCGCCCAACGCCCATCTACAACGGTCGACACAGAGATCACCAAATGGCGATAAGTCTCCTTCCAAAGCTAATCTAACCCCTCACATGCCCTTCCCTCGGCGATTCTTGAAGAAAAAAGAGGACAAAAAGTATGAAAGGTTTGTGGAGACACTGAAAAAGGTAAACATCAATTTACCTTTGATTGATACCTTGCGTGAAATTCTGGGCTACATGAAGTACCTCAGAAAGATGATGATCGAAAGAAATAGTTCATCGAGAATGAAACTGTCCCTATTCGCGAGGAATGTGGCTTGCTCCTATAGAAGAACCTACCGTTCAAGTGGAGCGACGCTGGATGCTTCTTGATACTAGTGGAGATTGGAGGGATGGAGTTTAAAAAGGTGTTGTGCGACATTGGAGCCAACATAAATCTTTTGTCCTACTAAGTTTTCAACCTACTAAGTTTTCAAGAAGCTCAATATAGCAGAGATGAGGCCCACTACCATCACGCTTCAAATGGCAGATCGCATCGTATCTCAGCCTAAAGGAATCATCAAAGATATGCTAATTTGGGTTGGTCACTTGATATTCCCAGTGGATTTCATTATTCATGACATGAAGGAAGATGAGAGCATGCTGATGATCCTTGGGTGCAAATTTTTAGACACAAGTGGAGCTCTAATCAATTGCAAGAATGGTGAAATTACACTCCGAGCGAACAATAAGAAGATCACTTTTGTGATTGACAAAAGCGGGAAGAATAAGGAGTGTAATCGAACTGATGTGGAGGAAGAGGAGGATGAAGAAGAAGATAAGGAAGATGAAGCCAAAGCAATAGAGTGGGAACGCAGAAATGAAGGGGTGAAATTGTCAACTAAACCATTCGGATTTGAGTTCACCACAGTAGTGTGCAACATATTAATCTACACCATCGACAAGGTTGGTCACCGAGTGTGAACTGATAAGCTCGTATTTACACTCACTTATCCATATTTTTCTACTTTGTTTTAGTGCAATTAGGTTTAATATTTAGTTATTTTCTTACATGAGTATATTATGGAGAATGAAGACTATATACAACCATGTCTTCTTTAATATATTGTAGTTATGTTTAATAAACTTTTTTTTAAATACTTAAATTATAGGTTTTGAGATTAAAAATGTAAAATCAAATTATGCTTTAAATTTTTTTTAAAAAAAATAAGAGGCTATATTAATAGTTGCATATATAATTACCAAAACAAAAATGGCAAAATCCTATCTCAATTTTACAGAAAGTGAAAAATCCCCAGAAGGTGGGGCTCGAAGACGTATACTCCAACATTGGTATGGTGGATCGAGGGTTCCAAACCAGCCATTCCCTACAAAAGATTCAAGCCTTTCAAAATCAGTACTTGAAACTATTATCCTCACCAGATGTTTGCTTCTTTGTTTCTTCGATCTGCATCTCAGGCCATCTTGAATGTGGTATACAAAAATATATAAAAAATATAGAGTATTTTGCAAAAGGAAACAGTAGCGGTTGTGAACAGTGCGGACGCAGGAGAGAAAAAACACAAAGGTTTGTTGATGGATTGGAGGTGAAAAAATTCCGTTAGTGTTTGAGAATATAGATTTAGTAGGGTTGGAGATGGTCTTACACTATGTCTAATTCCAAGTGGTATAATGATTTATTAGTGCTCTTAAATATCATTTACCCTATTTTATTTATCCGGGGAGATTGAAACTTGGGAGTTTTAGGTTTTTATTGGTCCATTTTCTCAAGACCAAATACCCTCGAGCTAATTGTAGTTGGTTATACTCCTTATATTACTCCTTTTTTACGGCCAGTTCCGAAATGAAAATTAAAAAAAACTATTACTTATTTTTGCAATTAAATCCTATTTTTCCTAATTAGATCAGTAACGATTTTTCAATATGATTCTACTGCCAACTAAATTCAGCTTGAATTAAAGCCGATTCTTGAATTCTTTCAGAAACATTGCACATTATCACATTGACATGCCTAATTTACAGTCAATTCAAAGGAATTAACTGATAACTGACCATCCAAATCGAGTAAACCTCAAAAACTGATAACTGGATGTAGTTTTATTCTATTTAAATAATAAGTCTAACATCAAATATAAATAGAACCCTACTATACTAAACTAAACTAAACTAAACTAGGGTGTAATATCCATGGAGTCCACATCTTGCTTACTCTTGACCTCCTTAACAGCTAGACTGCCTTGCTTACTCTTGAACTCTTTAACAGCTTCATCAAAGGTGCTTCCAACATGCTTGCACATGTGCATTAATTCCTGACACGAATCTTTAAATACTTCCCTTGCTGGCTGACCTACACCCATCCATTAACCAAAATCAAAACTTACTTTCACATTCTCAAAAATGAAAACAAAACCATCAACTCAAGTTTGTAATAGAAGCAGGCAGCATCTATTCAAACTATTTTGCAATCCTTGCTTAAATTTCAAACGCAGAAAAAAGATATTTCCTACATTCCTATTAAATGAGTACCAGGTTCACATAGAAATAAGAACAGAACATTCTAATTATCCACTCAAATTCCTGAAAGAAGCAGGAAATCATCTATTGAAACCATTCAAGCAAGCAAATTAATTTCTTAGTTCTGGATAACATGAAAAAAGGTTCAATATTTACATGTTATACTGGCTGAATTGGCACGCATCAATATAATAAATAAATGAAAAGTTTACCAGTAGTCTGCACTCTTATATTCACCCTAGCATCAGAAGGGTGCGGTATGCTGTAACCACAAAAGGATACGTTCGGGCTGCAAGCAAAGTGATTCATTCCTCATTAGTTGATTATAAAGGGTGATCCAATAAATAAAGATTACAGACAAGACTAGTGGCAACAGTTGCTAGCAAGCACTAGCTTAATCATTTGTTACCAAAAGAAAAGAAGTTGTTCACACACACTGAATCAAAAATGGATTTACCGGGCGACCCCTCCCTGACATTCGAGCTCCTGAGCAGTGATTAACTTGGAAAATGTAAATCATTAAGCAGTGGATCTTTCAAAACTTACTTTTTGTTAAGAACATATCTAAGTGAATTTGCTAGAGTATGATCTTCATCTGTCAATGAGTATGTTCCTTGCGATTGATCCTGGATCGAGCCGTACTCCATGACACTGGAAAAAGGAACTTTATTACAGAAGATTAACCAAACACTTCATATTTAATAAACTAAAAACAAATAATTCAGTCAGCATCTATACAAATATACTCAACTGCCATTTTCCAGCCCAATTCTGTCAAAATTCGGTAATCAATAATTATATGCATTATATATTGTTATTTGGAAAATTGGAAAAAATAAACATGCAAAAACCATGATAGTATGACTGCATAGTATATTATTCAGACACCAAAGCTAAAACATACAGTTATATTACTAAATGTTTATCTATTATAAAACAAAACAAAAGAAGGTTAGCAGGGCTTATCCATGAACAGAAGAAAGATTGATTCTTAAAAAAAAAAATCCACTAGCATAATGGCAAGTATTTCGTAATAGTTACTTTTAACTTCAGAGCTAGACCACTTGTACAACTCAAATGTACATCATACATACAGATTACTCCCTCCGTCCTTAGTTTTAAATAGCGAAAAGCCAAAAATCAAAGCAACGAAACGCTTCAAGTATCCGAAGCGAACAAACCTTAAAAAATATGTACAAATTACATATGCACGATTTTTATTACTTAAATAAACAATTTCAAAATGAACACTACTGTTCATGAACAAATAATTTCAAAAATCAGCAACAATTACTCAAAAATCAAAATCAAATTAATCAACAGCAACTAGCAAATGCAAATATACATATAAACATGCTGCAAGCCTACACGTAACACCATATAAACAGAGAGCAGCTGCAGCAGCATACTTAACCAAAATAAAAATCATTAGCAATTTAGCATACCCAAAATCAAAAGCAGTAACATACCCAAAATCAGTATACCCAACCAATAGGAAATAAATGAAATTATGCAGCAAAGAGCAGAGAGAGCAGCAATGGACAGGAAGACGGAAATTTAAAAAACAAATAGACAGCAGAGAGCAGAGCAGCGGGCAAGATTAGGCAGCAGGCGACGGGCGAGATTCAAGGTGCAGGAGACAGGCTTCAACCTTCAAGCACGCGACGGGCTTCAGGCAGAGGCGGCACAGGTGCAGTTCTGCGTGGGTAGGCAGGGGTGCGGCTCGGCGTGGGAGCAGACGACTTGAGTAGGGCAGAGGTCGGAGGTATCGTAATTAGGGTTTTTTACCCAAAATCTATATATATATTAATACTATATATTAAAGCAAAGAAGTCTAGAAAAAATTGTTGCTGCCAAAATTATAAAAAATATGCATATGTATATTTTTGAACTAATTATTATCAAAATATTGAAATAGTTGAGTTGGTATAAAGGGCTAATAACAAATTTTTATTTCAAAAGGTATTGAGTTCGAATCCTACTCTTAACATATAAATATATATTAAAATTTTTATTTTTTCAATACAAAAATTATCTATTCAATTATTGTAAGCTTTATGTTTGATGTATTTATTTATTTTCATTAAATTAAATATATGATTGAATGTATAATATATAAAATAATTCCATATTATAATATACTAATATATAATATTGATGAATAAAAATCAAAATTTATTTATAAAAAATTAAGTAAATATATAATTTTGTTAAATTTATTTTAATATTAAAAATAATATATCATTTATTTGATTCGCGCATCGCGCGGGTGTAAATCTAGTACTTAAAAAAACGAAAAATAATTTTTTTTTTAAAAAAAATTCTGCCCAGAACCGCTTCTTAGCGTTGAGCACTCGCTTCTCATTGCTCTTCGCTTCGAACGCTTTGCAACGCTACGGCCGCTTTTCCTGGCTTCACGTACGCACAAAACTCAGCCCCTAAAAAAGCGTCAGGGCTGTTTTCGGAGCGCTGAGCGCGCTTTTTAAAACTAAGCCTCCGTCCCGGCTTAATTATCCCGGGTTGACCGGGCACAATAACCAAGGAGTGTGAATGTAGAGTAAGTTTAGTGAAATTAATATTTTATTGTTGAGTGTGAAAAAGTTACCTTTTTTTAGTAACGGGACAATTGAGTTGGGAAGGCTAGTGACTGGAGTGAAGTCGTAACAAGGTAGCCGGTCTTCCGGTCGAAAAACAACGGCGATGCACGAAAAAGAAAAATGGAACAATTAAGCTGTGACGGAGGGAGTATAATTTATAATGTAAAAAATTGATTTTTAAAAATGTTACCTTACCTTAAAGCTTAGTTTTAAATAGCGAAAAGCGAAGCGAAACGACAAGGCCAAAATCAAAGCGATGAAGCGAAGCGAAGATTACGAAAAAAAATATGTACAAATTATATATACAATTATACACAATTTATTACTTAAACAAATAATTCCAAAATGACAAATATGCAAAAAAAAAAACAAATAGGACATAGAAATATGGCAAAACTAGCAAAATTAAAACATCCCAACTTAAAATTCAGCAACAACTAAACAATAATATTCAGTAACAACTAAAAATAAACATGCTGCAACATTCAAATCAAAATTCAACAAATCAAATAACCACATATCAAAATAGCAGCAACTTAAATCAAAATTCAACATACCCACCCAATACCCACATCAATTAAAATATATACTTCAGCAATTCAGCAATTTAGCAAGACAATTTAATTAAAAAAAAATTTCTACGCAGTTGGCTGCTGGTGACGGCGAGGCAGCTGGCGACGGGCGAGAGGCAGGCGACAACTTCAGGCAGGGTGACGGCTTTAGGCAGGGCAGGCAACGTGTGGCTCGACCGATGAAAGAGGTGGGTGCGAGAGAAATCTTCGATTGAATAGGTTTTAGGTTATATTTACCAAAAATATATATAAAAAATGATTAAGTAAATAAAAAAAGGTTTTTTTTCCACAACCGCTTCACCACCGTGAGCGCTCGCTTCGGATCGCTCCACGCTCTGGTCGCTTCAGCGCGCTCCGGCCGCTTTTCTTCGCTTCGCGTTCGCTCGTCGTTCAGGCCAAAAAAAGCGCTGACCCTTATTTTGGAGCACTAAGCGCGCTTTTTAAAACTAAGCCTTAAAGGGGCAGTGAAAAACTAGGGCAAAATCTTTGGGATGCTTATGAGAACAAATTGAAATTAAAGAAATAGAAAAACAGTGGAAACAAATCCCCTTCTCAAAACCCTAATAGAAAAAAGTGGGTTTGAAAAAATAATAAGTAAATAAGTGGTATTATTTTGTCAAATATTTTGTGGGCCTACTTAGGCTCTACTTTTATTGTAGATCTATCTATCTAATATATTAAAATTAAAATAAGAAACACTATATTATGGCAAAAACCTGTGATCTTAATGTATACAGAGAATCTTATCTCGGTCCTTAAAGATAGTGGCCTAGAGATTGAAAGTGGCTGGATAACACCGCAGTAAGAAGAGTACTAAAACGCCAAAGCAAATTGATTGAAGATAGACATGCCTAACCTATCAACATTGAACAAGGATAAAATAAGGAAATCAAAGCAGGTATGACTTAGCAATTTCAGATGGAAAATAGAACAACAAGAGAGGCACAACGGAGCTAGGAATATCAATCATCCTAACAGTTTGCACGCTAATCAATCCGGGTCAGTCAGGCTAAACTTTTTTTACGGGTTAAAATTGAAAATTCTTGATCCTAACTCTGACCCTCCGGGGGCTGGCAAATTCTTATGAATATTTTTATCAGTATAGTTTCTTTTATTTGCTTCTTAAAGTAAATAATAAATAAAAAAGGTAAGTTCAATTAACATCAATATCCTAGAAATAAATTATCAACACCATTAAGATTTAACATATAATACCAGTTTAAACAAACAAGACAAAGTTACCAATCATACTTAGTTCTCCAAAAGTATAAACTTAATAAATTTTATACTCACTATTCTAAGAAGGCAAAGTATATTCTTCTTCAATTTTAAAAACAATTGAACCTTCTTCACAAAATACAAGAAAGTCAAATATTTTAGAAAAATTAGAAACTAACATGTACTTTGAAATAATCCACTTATCCCAAATAATTCAGAAATGAACATTCTATCATCATCAAAATGAGTTAGATTAGGCTGAGTGGAAATAATTTTTGTTTGATTTCTTGTTCAATAGCTTAAAGCATTCTTCCATACAATACAAATAGCAGTTTGAAAGTCATCTCCTCTCACCAATACTTAATCATTACAGAATTGAAATTTAACAAGCAGCATAATATATTAGTTTAGCATTCTTTATTTTCTCATTAGGCTTTTTAGGCTCGCTGTGCTGTTGTTGTGCATTACACTAGTCATTATATTTAAGGCTAGCTGTGTTACTTCATTATATTTTCATAATATCACAAGCAAATAAGACTGGCTCCGACGAAGCAGCGCAGTGACTAGTTATGAATAAATAAATTAGACAAATTTCAACAACGAACATTCATATACAAAAAATAGACAACCTACGCCAACATCGTCAACTCTGAAAATAAATTAGTAGTTGTTCTTATATCTTACCCGAGATGGGGGCGGCTGTCGGAGGACAGAGGGGCTGAGGGGGCGTCGGCTGTGGGGCTGGAGGCGGGTGGGTGAGTCGTAGGGACGAAATGTGCGTGAATTATGTTTAGAATTTATTTAGGAAATATAGGGTTTTGTCAATTTATTTTTTATTGAAAATGGTTCTAGGGCCGACGGCCCAACCCATTTAACCAACAGTCTGTTTAACCTTATATCTTAGGATATCCAATGTAATTACTAATAAAAAAATAACTATCTCCACCTCAGCTTTTTATTATTCATAGAACCTAGTCTACATACATATCATAACCACTATTTATAAAAATATATTATTTTTAAACGTATATATAATTAACATATAATAAATAATTAACTTTTAAAAAATACTAATTAATTTTATAATTAATAAAATAAAATGTTATATTATTAAATGGATAATTGATACAATCTAGGGGTGTGCATCGGGTCGGGTCGGGCCCAACCCGACCCGAATATCTCCACCCTAGCATCACCCGAAAATCTCCACCCGAGACCCGCCTGAATTCTTGCTTCAACCGACCCGTCACCCGACCCGAAAATCGTTCGGGTGGGTCGGATTTCAGCCTTTTTTTTTCTTCTGTTTTTTCCTGTTTTCACATTTTCACGCAGCAATGGAGGGAGACGGGCGTGCAGTCGTGCACGTAGGGAGGCTACCGACTGTGTGTGTGTGCAGGAGGTGGCAGTGGTCACCGGTCGGCGCACGGCGGGAGGGGCGAAGTTGCAGAGCCGCGACGCGAAGGCCGACAGTGTGAGCGGGAACAGAGGCGACTGGCGAGGACTGCAGGGCGCAGGCTGGCAGCAGCAAGACTTGCAGACCGGCGGGAGGCTCGAAGGCGGTGGGAGGTGAAGCCGTGAAGGAGCCAAGGTTTACGAATAGTGTCCAGTAAGGGGGGAATCCAGATTTCAGGATTGAATAAAATGGGTTAGGGCTTCGGGGTTTAATTTTAATGTATTATAATGTATATATAAAATATATATATATATATTATTTATATAATAGGTTCGGTCAGGTCGGGTGGCACCCGAACCCGAACCACCTCACCCGCCACCCGACCCGATAATTTTCGGGTGAAAATTTAAAACCCAAAACCCGACCCGACCCGAATTCATCGGATCGGGTCGGTTTTTCGGGTTCCGTTTGGTTGATGCACACCCCTAATACAATCCCATGAAACTAAAAATAGGATTACACAAAAGCTAAGAAGATTACACGTAGGGGTGAGCAAGAACTGACCGAACCGAAAAAACCGAACCGAACCGCTCAAATTTGGTCGGTTCGGTTCGGTTCTGCACAATTCGGTTCGGTTCTCGGTTTTGGAAAATGAAAACCGAATAGATTCTGTTCGGTTTTTGGTTCTGCCTTTTGGAACCGAAAACCGAACCGAACCGACCGAACTAATATATAATAATTATAAATTAAATAATAATAATAATAATCATCATCATCATCATCATCTAAATTCTAACCTAATTGAATTGAATATCCCCAACACCCAATACCCATTCCCGCAGCCCTGACCGTCAGCCCTCCCCAGTCTCGCCGTTCCAGTTTCCCGCAGGCCACACCGCCACCGGCGCCGGCCCTCGCCCCATCACCGGCGCCGCTTCGCCCTCTCTGACTCTATCACCGCACTGCCCTCGCGGCCTCGCCCTCTCCCTCTCGCTCCCCCTCTCGCTCAGATCCAAAGCCGCTTGCCCTGCCTATCTCCCTCGCACGCACGCAAGCAGCACGCAGCCGGCTCGTCCTCACGCAGGCACGCACGCAAGCAGTCGTCCTCACGCCCGCCCTGCCCCTCTCCCTTGCTGCTGCTCGTCCTCATGCCCTCTCCCTTTCATTTTTTTTGCTGCAGTTCGGTTAGAACCGAACCGACCGAAACCGAACCGAATAATTCGGTTCGGTTGATTAATTGTTCGGTTCGGTTTTCGGTCGGTTCCCTTATTCGGTTCGGTCCATTCGGTTTTCAAAATTTCGGTCGGTTCTCAACCGAACCGACCGAATGCACACCCCTAATTACACGGAAAGAATACAATGATACAACAAAATTAGTAGACAACACTTTAATAAGACAAAAATAAAATAAAAAAGTAATTATAACTAACCAAGAAATTAATCAAATGAATATGTTTATAGGTTAGGTATTGGCGTTCATAATATATTTGCCAATTAATAAAATATAATTAATAACTAATTAATTTATTCATGATAATCAATAAAACGTAATTAATCTATTTATCTATTAATATACTTAAATTAAAGCAACGAAAACAATGTAGCAAAATCACGGAATCCCGCCTGTTATATTTCATATCTGCATGCAAAATTCATATACAAATTGATTTTTATAAAATTAGAATCGTGTCAAACGTAGGGGCGGCAATCTCTAACTTGATCCAACAACCCGACACGAACTTAATACAAAAAAAAATAGATTGGGTCAACTCATTTAACATCTGGGTCGAGTTGGAGATTGTCGCCCCTACATTTACTTAAAAATCGGGTCGAATTGGGTTCGGGTCAGGGTGACCTGCGTAACCCGAATAACCTGCGAAATTAATTAATTTTAATTTTATATTCTATTTTTCATCTACTATATTATTCTTTTAATTTATGACTATTGTTGGGAATTTAGGATAGAAATTCGCTTATCTTTTGTGTTTTGATGTGTCAAATATGCATAAAAACCACCATAGGAAATATCTCTAGATTAACTTAGTCGTACAAATTTGTAATATCCACTTAGGATATTTTTCGAGTGGTAAAAGTTGATCAAGACAAATTGGGCTTGTGATCGAAGCCATCAGTTTGGTCATCGTGAAAGCAAGAAGAAACCAAGACTCAAGCGACGAACTGGCGAACTGACACCACTTCAACTTGAAGCAATCCATTTAGATAGACTGGGTGATTTCACCAGCCGGGACAATAATCAGTTTATCAAGTCAAGTTTCTTCTCACGAATAGTGACAAAGACATGCCAAATGAATCACAAGAGCCAGACTTAAGGAAAAAGATATTTCTTAAAGTCCAAAGTTCAAATGTCCAGCTTAGTATTCCTCAGACAGGTGAGACGTTCTGACACATATCAACATGTCGACACTCTGTGTCAGAAAAGGACGGAGCAAGTGCGGCAAAGCAGAAAAGGAAACCTGTCACCATCCAATTAGAGACCCAATGGATAGTTCAAAACCCATATTATCTCTATACGATTACGTGTTACGAGTTACAAAAGGTCACAAAAAAGACTTCTAGAGAAAACTGATAACTCTACGTCGTAACCGTCATCTCCGAACAGAGACTCATTGAGTTTTTTTTCCTGTTCGAGGCTATTTTAAATAGCTTACCGTGTCTTATCTACAAACATGAGACTCTAAGCTTCTCAGGTAGAGGTTTCCTTTTTTGTGCTCTTTCTCTCCAAGAAAAACCACATCAGTTGGAGCTATCTCCAGACTGTAACTATTACGGGCATCTATCGCAAGTTCGAAGAGTTCTGGGAAGAACTTAAAAGCTCCAAACTTTCGGAGGAGGAGGCAGCATAGTGTGCCCACACTCCCGATCTGAGTAGGGGCGGCAATCTTCAACCCGACACGACAACCCGACACGAACCCAACACGAAAAAACGGGTTGGGTCAACCCATTTAAATTTTGGGTCAGTTTCAGGTCAACCCGTCCAATCCATTTAATTTTCGGGTTGGGTTCGGGTCAATTTCGGGTTGACCCGCGAACCCATTTGACCCACCAATAATATTAATTATTATTATTATTATTTATGAAATATAATTACATAAAAATTTAATGAATAAAATATAGCCTAAAATCAAAATATTTAAATAGTTAACACAAATTTTTAATTTTTAAAATAATTATCACAATTTATTAATTTTTAAATTAATTAACACATTTTTTTAATTTTTAAAATAATTAAACAGGTCATTTCGGGTTAGTTTCGGGTCGACCCGAAAATAAACAGGTCGGGTTCGGGTTCAGATTTCTGACCCGCGAAAATATACAGGTCGGGTTCGGGTTGGCGTGTCACTTGTTATTATCAGGTCACAACCCGACCCGCCAACCCGAACCCGACCCATTTGCCACCCCTAGATCTGAGTGTCGAAGGAGAACGAGACCCTGGGTGAGTGAGCAAATGGACTGGTGGACACGGGCATTCACCAGCTTGCAATAGATCGTGAGGACATATTGTAATCCTGAGGCTAATATATTCCGGGCTACTGCCTCAAGAGAGGACGTGGGACAATTGTCTGAACCTCTATAAATTCTTACGTTATTTATTACTTTATTTATTCTACAAGGATTTAAAACTCAATAATATCTCGTGTTGTAGTATAACCGAACTTGGTAATAATCAAACTCGCAGACAATAAGCTTTTCAAAGAACCAAACTGGTTGATCACCACCAGTTTGTAAATTTCAAGAACTTGTTCCTCAAATTTCCACTGCACATATTCATTAAACTCTGATCTCGGGACCAACATGTGGTATCAGAGTAGTTGGTCTTTACAGACTAGCTGCTTTGAGTTGCCAAGGACTAGATCTAGTTGTTCTTGCAATTCTTCATTTCTCTAGCAGACAGGTACCTCGATGAATAACATAAAGCTTCCACCATATCAAGCAGAGAAGTTTGCAGCATGGAAGAAAAGATCTACCATAGTACTTAAAAGTATTCATCCAGAGGTGGCAGATGTCATTGAGAGGGGTCCTATCAAGACCCTCAAGGTCAACAATCGCATCGGAGATCAAGACGGACCAGAAATGGTCGAAAAGCCTTACAGCGAATGTACTTATGAAGACAAGAAGAGGGCCTAGTTGGACTCTATTGCACACGAGCTGATCTTGTCAGCTTTATGATAAGCTCATATTTTGACTCACTTATATATATTGTTTTCAAGTGTTTTATTTAGTTTTATTGAGTTTATTTATATATTTTGAGCATGAGTCGAGTTTATGGGGTATTATGCTCGGCATGGTGTGTTTTTACAGGTTTTAGGCCAAATTCAATGGAAACCCGTACCGAAAAAGCAGTTGATGTTAAAAGAAACAGTCACGGCTTCTACCATGCATGTATTCTGAGCTAATGGATCATGGAAATGAAAATATCTTTGAGTTATCTTTCCAATGCAAATAGAATCGGGTCAATCGGAGTTTGGGTGTAAAAGTTATGGTCAAAACCGTGAGACTGCACAGAAGGATCGAAAGGGGGAAAAAGGTCTCTGTTACGACCTACGTGAAGGCCACGTTGACCGATGCAAGGTGATCCGCATCGACCGACTCAAGCTTCATATCAACCGATGCGGACCCAAAAAAAGGAAAAATCGAGATTTTTTTGGTTAAATCATATTTTTGGCCCTATATCCCAATTTATACACCTCTACCTCTATAAATACTCATATATCTCGAGTCTAGAGAGGATTCAGTCATTATTCAGCCCCCAGTTTAGTTTTTATTCAAGTTTTTGGAGATTGAAGACTTGAACGACCATTATTTTTATTGTAAGTTTTTATTATGCAATTTAATATACGAAAGAAGGTTTATGCCAAGTAGGGAGAACAACTACTTGAGGCCTGAGCCCACATCAATTTCTTTTCGAAGGGCTAGGAAGGCTATCCAAGGTGGTCAATGATCACCTAGATTTTATACACAACCGGAACAAGTTTTCAGAGGTCCAAATAGGAAGTTTACTTCAAAAGGATTCCACACACGCCCACTTCATCTCAATCACACTCCATGCATCATATGAGAAGAAAGATTAAGTCAACTAAGGAGTTCCCTGAAAAGGTACCAAATGTAAGAATTATTCAAGTCTAGATCTCGAAAGGATGGATCCAACACGCTAACCCTGTAGGACCCGTGGTTTTTCGGGGACCTAAAGCATAATTTGTGCTTTGCAGGAACAGGTACTGATGAGTTTATATTTTCACTCATTTTTGGTTTGATTTATCCTTGTTTTTCATTACATTTTAGTTTATTTTCTTTATTTTTGTTGCAGGAGTCTATTTAGAGTGGTATTACACTTGTAGGAATTTGAAGATATATATCAATTTGGAAGATTTCAAGACTAAAAAAGGAAGATATATTCAAAATAGAATAATAGGATTGAGATATACATCAAATCTAATCTTATTCCTTATAGAATTCAGCCATGTAAAGCCCACACAAACATTCTAAATGCTCCTCTAGTTTAGACCATTCAGTATCCTTCTCAACCTCAATTTTTGTGGTGTTTTTAGTCTTTAGTCTTTAGTCTTTAGTCTTAGTTTTAGTTTTTAGTATTATTTTATTTTAGAATTCCTGTTTTTATTTTAAGGCAATTTATTTCAGTTTAATTATGTCTTTTATTTTATTTATGTCTAGCTAAATTCATAGCAGGTTTTAGGGTTTGAATATTATTTTGGATGCATGTTTAGGATTTTAATTAGGTTCATGATTCCTGTGTTTATTTTATAATTCTAAATTAATTTAAGGATCGAGATATGACGATTAATTTAGATATTTAACTATTAAATGAAGGACCGAGGGGTAAAATTTGATTGTGAGAATTAGGAATGCATGATATGATCTATACTGTCCGGCCAAGAAGTATTAGATTGTAGGAATTGAAACTGAATTGCATATGACATTGACTAATTTGGTGTTCTTGAGACTGAGATGAGATAGTCACTAATTAGTAATCTAGGTTATATTTGTCCGACCCAAGAAATATAGGTAGTTGCAGTATTCCAGCTGTTAGTTTGATTCATTCTTGCATGTTATCCAGAATAGGAATTCTACCTTAGGATCTGTGTTTTCCTTTATTTGAAGTAATTTCAATTTTATTTTCTTTGCCTAGTTTAATAAATCCAAATCTGATTTCTGAATTACTCAAACAATTAATCTGAAATTGTGTTTTAGAACACAAGACTAATTCGTGCATTTTTCCCTGTGGGTTTGACATTCGAGTATAAATTTATTTGACCACTATATTTGCAATTAATCTGGTAGAAATATCAGTGATCAAATTGGCGTCATTGCTGGGGAATAGATAGATTTAGTGCCCATTACTAATTCTGTTTAGGATTTTTGGATTGAGTTTTATTGTACTTTTAATTTCCGCACCTTGTTTTTGGCCTCTGTTCGGTCGACGTAGCTTGCTACGGTCGATGCTCGATTTTGTATTCCATGCCGATCGACACAATGTTGCATCAATCAATGCGAACAAATTTCTTGTGTTGCTCGATGCATATTCACTTCGACCGACACAGAGGTTTTGTTTTTGCTATTTTCAAAATTTATTGCTTTAAGATTGAATTCTCCTTTGTTTTTTTCCAGGTTGTGCATGAACATAAGACGAAAAGGGGAACCACTTGAACCGTTTGACCCCAAGATCGAATCAGCATGCACAAGGAATAGGAGAAGAAGAGCAAGAGAGAGAGAGTTCAAGTAATGTAGATGGAGCAACCAAATAATCAACTTCCAAATCTAACACCAGAAGAAGCCGCAGAGCTCGCTAGCGAAGTGCAAGGGCTGCGAGACAGAGTGAGAGAGATGGAGGCTGAGTATGCTGAGCGAAACGCTCAGTTATTGCTATTGTAAAATCAAGGAGGGGAGGGTAGAGGATCACAACCACAAAGAACAATCCAACAGAGGTTCCAGCTACAACACGAAGAAGGAGGTTTAAGAGTTGGCATCACTACCAACAACTTTGAATTGAAGACTAGCCTAATCCAAATGGTTCAGTAGAACCAGTTTGGGGGAAGAACCACGGAAGATCCATATGTACACCTGACTCAATTTGTAGATCTTTATAACACAATCAAGATCAACGGAGTGAGCTAGGACGCAATCAGACTGAGGCTCTTCTCGTTCTCCCTACGAGACAAGGCCAGAGCTTGGTTCTCTGGAGTAGATATGACCCAAATAGGTACATGTGAGGAATTAAGATCAAAATTCCTGCTTAATTTCTTTCCTCCCAGTGTGACCATGAAGAGGAAGGCACAAATCACTCACTTCACCCAGCAAGCCGATGAGACAATGTACGAGGCTTGGGAGAGATTCAAAGAGCTAATCAGAGCCTCCCTTGGACATGGGATTGACTTGGAAGAACAAGCCTGACACTTCTATGAAGGGTTGACACCACAAATGAAGAAAAATATAGATTCTTCAGCCAGAGTATCCATCACCTTGAAGACCGCGGAGGAAGCCATAGAACTCTTCGCTAGGATGGCCATGAACAAGTACCAGTGACCTACACAAAGACAGTTGCCAGTCAAATCTGCAGAGGTGAGTGGGGGATCAGATTTGATACAGTAAGTAAAGAAGCTCCACGAAGATTTTGTGAGATTGGAGGCTGTCCGAACCATTGTTGCTGTCGAGACAGCCCAGTGTCAAGCCAGTGTGCCTGTGGGTGCGGATTATGTGAAATGAGCGAGCTCCTTAAATCCGGAGACTGCACTGGTTCCCTCAGAAGTGAATTATACCAATAATTATCAATATAATTATCGCCAAGGGAACCAATGTTTTAGCTCCAACGCTCAGTGCAACCATCCCGAATTTTCCTACGCTAATTCAAGCAATGTCGAGATGCCTCCGCCGGGTTTTGCAGCTCAAAATGGAGCGATCGTGGAGCAAAAGAAGCCAAACATCGAAGATATTCTTGCAAAATTCATGCAGGGTTCAGATACAAGATTTAGAAAAGTTGTGCAGGAGGTGAAGAACATCAGGAACCAAGTTCACAACATCTCAAAGCATATGCAGATGTTCGACACCCAATTGAGCCAGATTGCAACTGCAATGGGTAACCAACACAAGCTCGAGCAATTACCAAGGATGAATGAGGCCAATCTGGAGAGCAAGCAAGTGAATGCAATAAAGCTGAGGTCGGGGAAGAGCCACCAAGGTCCGAAGAGGCCAAGAGATGAAGAAATTGAAGAAAGGGGCGAAATCCCCGATTTAGGTGTCTCTGTGTCGACCAATGCACAACTTGTGTTGGTCAATGCACATGATGTCGAACTAGTAGATGAGGCAGTGATCAAGGAAGCCACATCAACCGACACACCTTGCATCGATCGATGCGAACCTCCAGATGCTACATCGCCCAATGCCCATCTACAACGGTCAACACAGAGATCACCAAATGGCGATAAGTCTCCTTCCAAAGCTAATCTAACCCCTCACATGCCCTTCCCTCGGCGATTCTTGAAGAAAAAAGAGGACAAAAAGTATGAAAGGTTTGTGGAGACAATGAAAAAGGTAAACATCAATTTACCTTTGATTGATACCTTGCGTGAAATTCTAGGCTACATGAAGTACCTCAGAAAGATGATGATCGAAAGAAATAGTTCATCGAGAATGAAATTGTCCCTATTCGCGAGGAATGTGGCTTGCTCCTTCAGAAGAACCTACCGTTCAAGTGGAGCGATCCTGGATGCTTCTTGATACTAGTGGAGATTGGAGGGATGGAGTTCAAAAAGGTGTTGTGCGACATTGGAGCCAACATAAATCTTTTGTCCTACTCAGTTTTCAAGAAGCTCAACATAGCAGAGATGAGGCCCACTACCATCACGCTTCAAATGGCAGATCGCATCGTATCTCAGCCCAAAGGAATCATCAAAGATATGCTAATTTGGGTTGGTCACTTGATATTCCCAGTGGATTTCATTATTCATGACATGAAGGAAGATGAGAGCATGTTGATAATCCTTGGGTGCAAACTTTTAGACACAAGTGGAGCTCTTATCAATTGCAAGAATGGTGAAATTACACTCCGAGCGAACAACAAGAAGATCACTTTTGTGATTGACAAAAGCTGGAAGAATAAGGAGTGTAATCGAACTGATGTGGAGGAAGAGGAGGATGAAGAAGATAAGGAAGATGAAGCCAAAGCAATAGAGTGGGAACACAGAAATGAAGGGGTGAAATTGTCAACTAAACCATTCGGATTTGAGTTCACCACAGTAGTGTGCAACATATTAATCTACACCATCGACAAGGTTGGTCACCGAGTGTGAACTGATAAGCTCGTATTTACACTCACTTATCCATGTTTTTCTATTTTGTTTTAGTGCAATTAGGTTTAGTATTTAGTTATTTTCTTACATGAGTATATTATGGAGGATGTTATGCTTGTTATGCTAAGTTTTGTAGGTTTTTGGGTCTAAATGTGGTGAAAGGATCGAAAGATGAAAAAATCCGCTAGAAATACCTTTGTATCGATCGACAACCCGTGTGTCGATTGACACAGAGGGTCAAATGAAGACCAAAGCTGAAGGAGGTTTCGGGTGACACAAAGGTTGGAGATTGACATTCGTGTCGATCGACACCCCGAATGTCGACCGACACAAAGGACAAAGATTGATCGAGAAGGAAGTCATGGTGTGGATGTTGACTTGCATCCATGTCGATCGACAAGCTCCCTGTCGATTGACACCGAAGCCGAAAAGGAGAATTTTGCCCAATTTGGAAGATTTTGATATTTTAGCCTAATACCTTGTTGAGATGAATACTCTATAAATACTACTCCATTAGGGCTCGAAAATTACACTTGATTTGCACATTATTTTACTTAGAATATTATTTACATTGGAGTTTTTGAAGACTTCAAGGTTACTATTTTCCTTGTAAGTTATTTTATAAACTTTAATAATATGAGTTCTTTGTTTCAAGTTATATTTAGTGGCTAGAAACCCTAGCAGATTCTAGGACTTTGATAATCTTTATGATGCACGTTTAATTGATTCGACTCTAAAGCATGGTTCAATTCTTGGTTTTAATTCAATCGAATCTAGAATTAATGAAGGATCGAGAGATGAAATTAATCTAGGTTTGTTGTTATTAATTGAAGGACAGAGAGGTGAAAATTAGTAATAAAAAGAGGGAATTGAATGCAATTGTAGTCTATCTCACATGGAAGATATCACTTGTAGGATTTAATTAGACACTTATCGAGATTGATTAATGATAATTTCTTGAGACGAGAGTAGTCACACATTAGTAATCTAGGTTTAAATTGACAAACCGGGAATTAAATCCACTTGAATCTAATTATTCCCCATTGCTGAGTTGATAAATTGATTATCTGCCCTCTGGAATCTGTCGCTTTAATTATTATTTAAAAAACCCCTTTTAATTTCTTCATTGTCATCTTTTAATTTCAAAACCTAAACCCTATTTTTGATTTACTAAAACAATTGTGATTTAAAAACTCTGACTAGTATATGGAATAATATCGTTACACAGTCCCTGTGGGTTCGACAACCTAAGGGTTTATAAATTTATTTGCATCACTATATTATAATTTATCTGTGATTTTTGGCGCCATTGTCGGGGACTGTTAGATTCTATTTTATTATTAGTTTGTTTTTGAATTTGTTGGATTGAGTTTTTATTTTTGTTTTTTGTTTCGTGTTTGTGTGCGTGAGTGATTTTCTTATCTCATCCTCCATATCGATTGACACTCTCCGTGTCGATCAAAAAAGCCGCAATATTCGTATCGATTGACAGATCCCCCTTCGGTCGACACAACTGATTTCTGCATGTCTTTTCTCAGGTCGCATGAACTCGAGGGCTCAGGGCAAAACACTAGAAGCCTTCGATCCAGAAATTGAGGCCACTGTATGGAGAAAGAAAAGTAAGGAAAAGCAAAGTACAATCATCAACATGGAGCCACCACACCATCAGAATGAGGAGGATGACCAGAACATGCCACTCTTGGAGGAGCCTAATACTCAAATCACAACAAGGGGTGCCCTTATTTTGGTCCAAGAGGTCAACCAGATGAAGGAAGTCATCACTGCTTCTCCTCAATATCTCTGACCTAGATCTGTATCAGCAAGCATCGTTCGTACGACCTCTTTTAGAGTTTTGTTCCTCCGTTCTGCTAAGCTATTTTGCTGAGGTGTTTTTGCAATGGACCTTTTTGTAGGGATTTACTGGCGAACCGAATCACCAAATCCAAATAAACCAGATCGTTTCATGGATGTTGAGAGCAATAAACATACTGTAGGATTCGAGTCTATAATAGACAATGCAAATTACCACTTTAATTAACTTGCCAAGAATCGTTCTTAGGATATAAAAAATAAATTTAAATTAAATAAATCAGGCGAACCTAAGCATGCTCCTACAAAATTAATTGCAATAGATGGATTCTTGGAATACCTCAACTCCTGCGGATTGAATACGGTGGTAAATTGTTGATGGTGTTCCTACAGATTTGATCTTATGATCTTTTCCCTTGCTCGATCCGGAAATCTAGTGAGGATGCGCTACCGGATCTACAACCGCCCACTCTCTCTCAATCTCTCTAGGGTTTCTGATTTGAAACTTCAAAACTTATGTGGGAAATGAGAGATTGATCTATTTATATAGATCTGGAGAATGGGCTATTAGGGTTTAATAAACCCTAATGGGCTCTGAGCAATGTTGGGCCAGACCAGACATCAAATGCAAATAATAAAGTGGGCCTCCTATTAATTAATTCAATGTTCAACCCAGAACATAATTAATTAATAAACATTAATTCATGCCACCAGAAAATTAATGCTGACCTACCCTTTTATTACCATGTTTTTAAGAACGAGTTGCATTGACTTGGTTAATCCCCATATTTAAGGTTTCAGATATTCATTAATTAATTCAGCGTATGACAATTAGTTGTAATTAATTAATCTGTTATTATTCCTGAGTAGTACCACTCAACCCTTATCGCTTATGCTTGAGTCAATGATTCAGCCTGCATGACTTAGCATAACGAACCTCGTGAGCTTCCCAGGGAATGTCACCATCCTGAAACGGATATGGTTATCTAAATCCAGCCTGAGGAAACCCCACACAAACTACCATGACCCAAGATGAAGATATATGAGTACATGTAAGACTCTCCACCATATGACAGTCAACCCATGTGTGCCCCTCAACTTTTAATAGATTTTAGATCCGACCAAGTTACCGAGATCTTTATTCATTCATATGTCAAGTAGAATGGTTCATCTCACTGTTGATCCTATCAATACATTGAGATGTACCGGTCACACAAAGCAGTCAAGATAAACCAATTATGGACTTTTGTGCCGCAGCCTAAACTGACAGCCAAACCAGAAACTGTCTCAGCTGTGATAACTGTTTATATCTCTCTAGGTCGAACGATTTATACGATCTTCTGTGATCTCTTACACACCGTATGATCTCCCTATCGACAAGATAACTGGAAGTGTTCGTTCGCATCGTACGATTGTTAATTCAGTTAGGAGTTATTTATTGCAAGTCATTAATGATTACCAGTATATCAAACATAATGTTTCCCAATATACCAATCATAATTCTTTTATGTAAACAAATCCAACAATCTCCCACTTATACTCAAAGCAGTATACCATTACTTTCCAGAGTATAACACGTGTCTATTCTAATCTAGCTATTACATTTGGTCATCAGGTGGTCGGCATCTACCTCAGTCCTAGGCTACGAACATGACCATCGAATGCCTTCTGTGGTAAGCCCTTTGTAAATGAATCCGCTAGATTATCCTTCGTGCCAATCTTCTCTATTAGCACATCGCCCCTCGCTACGATTTCTCATATGATGTGGAACTTTCTCTCTATGTGCTTTACCGCCTTGTGAGTTCTTGGTTCCTTAGAGTTTGCTACTGCACCAACATTATCACAATATACCGTGATAGTCTTGGGCAAACTCAAAACAATATCTAACTCTTGGAGGTAGTTCCGGAGCCATACTACTTCTTTATAAGCCTCTGAAGCTGCCACATACTCAACTTCCATGGTGGAATTCCTGATACATTTCTGTTTCACACTCCTCCATGATACAACTCCACCTCCCAAGGTTAACACATAGCCCGAGGTCGATCTCTTCTCATTCTGATCGGCCTGGAAATCCGAATCCATATAACCCACAGGGCACAAATTCTCACACTGATAAACAAGACAATAGTCTCGAGTTCTTTTCAGATACTTGAGAATATGTTCGACAGCAGCCCATTGCGACTGTCCAGGGTTAGACTGATATCTAGCCACCATGCCCACGGTATAACAAATATCTGGCCTCGTACATAGCATCGCATACATGAGACTTCCCACTGCCGAAGCATATGGTACTTTAGCCATCTCATCCTTCTCCTCTTCTATTGCAGGGCATTTTGCCTTAGAAAGAGGAACACCATGTATGAAAGGTAGCAATCCTTTCTTGGCATTTTGCATGCTAAAACGGGCAATCACAGTATCAATATAAGCGGCCTGAGACAAGCTTAACATCATCTTCTTGCGATCAAGCAAGACTTTAATCCCAAGGATGTATCTAGCGTCTCCTTGGTCCTTCATTTGAAACTGTTCGGATAACCATCTCTTTATGTTTGACAACACCTTCACATCGTTGCCGAATAGAAGAATGTCATCTACATAAAGTGCAAGGAATACCACGGTTCCGCTGATGCATAATCAGTACACACAACTTTTGGTTTCGCACTGAGAAAATTTATAGGATTTAATCACATCATCAAAATGTTTGTTCCATGACCGTGAAGCTTGTTTAAGTCCATACAAGGACTTCTTTAGCTTCCAGACAAGATGCTCTTCACCATCCTTAACATAAACCTCTGGCTGCTGCATATAGATGTAATGACCTTCCTCAAGGTACCCGTTTAAAAATACAGTTTTGACATCCATCTGCCAGATCTCTAGGTCCATATGACACTGCTATGGATAAAAGAATTCGAATGGATTTGAGCATGGCTACCGGTGAGAAAGTCTCGTCATAGTCAATGCCCTCCATTTGACTATAACCCTTCACCACCAACCTGGATTTAAAAGCCATTATTTCTCCTTTCGAACCTTTCTTCCGTTTGTATACCCATTTGCAAGCTATGGCCCGAATGCCACCTGGTAGCGCAAACTTCTAGTATACATCCATAGCGATAATTGATTCAATTTCTGAATCCATGGCTTTATGCCATTTTTCCGCATCTTTGTCATTACTTCTTCGTCATATGTCCATGGGTCGATATCCTCCAGTCCGTCTTCTGGGATCAAGTCCAAAGACTCTCCGACGAACATATACCGCTCGGGTTGGTGAGGTATACTCCCACTACGATGGAGCACTGGTACTGCATCAGCAGTTGGTGCAGTTACTTGTGTCTCAAAGCCTTGCAATGGCGACCGTGCAGTTGGTTCCATACCTTCGAGAGGTACACTCTGACGGGCTTTGTATACTGAAAGCATTTATTATAATGAGTATACAACGGTTTATTTCTCCTATCTGTCAAACAAACTTACATGTATGTAACAATGATATCCTCTTGTCTCACTGATAGGGACGATCATACGGCGTGTAGTAGATCGCAAAAGATAGTATGATCACTTGACCTAGTGAGACACAAACCTGATCACAGCTGAGACATCCTATGAAGATACGTCTGTCCGGATGGCTGCGACATTGTCGGAATAAGTAGTCTATCATGGTTACTTGACATGCTGGTACGCAAGAGTGGCGTATTGATGGAACGCAATGAGATGTATTCGACTAACTGACATCAGCGAATACAAGATCTTGTTCTTGATTAAGTCCAAACCCTATCGAAGGTTCAAAGGTTTGCACGGATTGACTGTTGCTTTGACTTGCCATGGTGGAGAGCCTGAGTAACGTGTGATACGTGCATAAATTGACCTATAGTTTGGTGTGTTTGTGTGCTTGTTTTGGTTATTTTACGCCCGTATCATAGGTTTTTCTTCATGATTGGTTGTGTTTTGGTTTGGTTTTCGTGTTTTGTGTGTTTCATGTGTGTAGGTTCAGTTTTGAGCATAATCGAGCATTTTCGGTGGAGTTTCGGTGGAAAATTGCACGAAGTTGGAGGTTTTGAGGTGTCGCCCGCCCGAGCTGCTGCAGGACCGGCCGAAGGTCATTTCAGAGAGCTCGATCGGTCGAGCTTGTGCAGGCTCGGTCGAGCTGCATTTCAGAGAGCTCGACCGGCCGAGCGTGGGCAGGCTCGGCCGAGCCATGTTTTAGGAGAGGCTCGGTCGAGCCCGTTTTGGACCGGGCGAGCGGCCCTGTTGCTCAACATTTCGGCGGTTTCTGACTTCGACCGGGCGAGCCATTCTTCGACCGGGCGATCCGAGGGTCATTTTTCTTGTCTATAAAAGGGGGAGAATTGAGATTAGATAGAACTTTTGGGCCATA
>JAPKLW010000571.1:113117-170529 GCA_026898455.1 Plectranthus barbatus | reverse complement strand
GTTTACCGTGACTGGGGATCGACTAGGGTAGGGTGAGAGTCCATCCTCATAGGAATTAAATTGTGTTTACAACGAATATCGACCTAATGGATTGCATTCAAACTTGATTCAACATCCTCTTTTCTTTAATTGCGTACTTCGTTGTCTTGATTTACCGTTGATTGGATATTGATTGAGAATATTGTGGTGAAATGATGATGATATGTTATGTTTGGTTAGTTAGATTTACATTGCTTTCTTAGGATTCTAGACAAAACTCAACGACTTGAAATTTACCTAGCTACCAAACTTCACTCGGTACTTTAGTACTCTAATAGGCGAAGCGGAGAAGGAACCGGGTTGACAATTTATTCTTTGACAAGCTTTTTAGAGGGTGAACTTCTAGAGGCACGTCAAGTTTTGGCGCCGTTGCCGGGGAACTTCAATTAGTAGGTTGCTAGATATTGGGGGAAAAGTGAAGTTCGTAGACTGGGTGTTTGTGTTTTTGCCTGTGAGAAATTGTATTGCTTTTTGTTTGTTGATTGGTTGTTAATTGCTTTTGCTTAATAAAGTTGTTGTTGTGTGATTGGTTTCCTTGGTGGAATTGTAGGGTGTTTATGATAACGAGGTCCAAGGCTCGCGAGCTCTTGGAAAGGAAACTACACCAAGACCAAGGAAGTATTGAGATTGATTTGGAAATGGCTAATCCGGGGGAAGATACCATGAGGATTGGAGAGTTGGAAAGACAAATTGAATTGATGAAGGCATTGCTCAATGAGAGGAATGGTCCTCGTAGGCCACTCCAAAATCTTTTTCGACCCCAAGTAGAGCCGTTAACCGGTGGTTTCCGACTTGGAGTAAATGCCACGCAGTTTGAAATCAAGCCTCAATTGGTTCAAATGATTCAAAATAATCAATTTAGAGGACATGCTACCAAGGATCCGAATGTGCACATATCCCGATTTTTGGAAATCACGGATACCATTAAGATAAATCAAGTTCCTCAAGACTTGATTCGGATGCGATTATTCTCATTTTCATTGAGAGATTCGGCAAGGCATTGGTTTGAGGGTCTAGACAAGACAAATATAGCCACATGGGAAGAGTTAAGGGAGAAGTTCCTCTTCAAATTTTTTCCACCAAGTCTTACCTTGAAGAGAAGGGCAGATATTACCTCATTCGGACAAAGAAATGAGGAATCTCTATATAAGGCATGGGATAGGTTCCGAGAGCTCATACGGAAGTGCCCAAGCCATGGTTTTTCCAAGAGTCAACAAATATGCCAATTCTATGGTGGATTGGAGTCTGAGATGAAAATGATGTTGGATGCGTCTTCGGGAGGAGTGTTCATTGAATTGGAAGAGGATGAAGCTTGGAGTTTGATTGAGCGGATAGCTAATAATAGTAGTCAATGGCCAAGGAGAAGAAGGGATTACGACGAAGTGAACACAGTGATAGTAGCAAGTGGTATAGAAGTATTGCAAGATCAAATGGCTTCAATGCAAGAGAAGATCGAGATATTAATGTGTGAAGCTGAGAGACGAGGTAAAGGATATGGAAGAGAAGGGTACTCTATGGGAGTTCCAATGAGAAGATATCAAGAATTGAGGCATGAGCCATACGGTGGAGACTCTATATTTGATTCGTGGGACAATAGGAGTGAGTCGTCACAAGTGTGGGAGAATTATTCGAATCCTTTATACCTGGAAGAGGAAGAGAGGATGCCGGAAGTGGAAGGAAATTTTGAGTGGAAGTGCGAAAGAAACGAGACATGTTTGAAGGAGATTAAATCACAAGTGGCGTGCATAGTGAATCAATTAAATCATGAGGAAGAAAGTCTCTTGGAGGGTGCTTGTGGAGTAATAACCACTAGAAGTGGGTTGTCTTATGATGGACCAAAGCAAGGGACAAATGAAAGCGAGAAAGAAAAGGTTGATGGAGTTATTAAGAAGAAGGTTACATTCAAAGAAGAAGAAGAAGTCATACCAAGAGAAGCTAAAGATCAAGATGCAACGGTAAAGAAATCCACTGAAAAAGAAGCAAATCCTTCCATGCCTTATCCTCAACGATTTGAGAAGAGTAGGAAGAACAAAAAGTTTGCTAGATTTCTTGAACATTTGAGCAAGATTCATATAAACTTACCTTTACTAGAGGTATTACAAGAAATGCCGGGACATGTGAAGATGTTGAAAGAGATGTTTACTCAAAAGAGTAAATATGGGATTGGTGAGTATGAGACGCTGAATCTATTTGAAGAATGTAGTGCGGTGATTCAAAGGAAGATGCCATTCAAAAGGCAAGATCCGGGTAGTTTCACGATTTCTTGTGTGATTGGAGGAATTGAAGTCACTCGTGCTTTGTGTGATTCCGGAGCTAGCATTAATCTAATGCCATTGTCGTTGTTCAAGAACTTGGAGATCGGGGAGATTAAATCCACTACCATGACACTAGAGATGGCGGATAGGTCCTTATCATATCCTAAGGGGATTGTGGAGGATGTGCTAGTTAAAGTGCGAGATTTTATATTTCCGGCTGATTTTGTGATACTCGACATGGAAGATGATGGAGATGTTCCTCTTATCTTGGGGAGGCCGTTTTTGTCCACCGGAGGAGCCTTATTTGACATGAAAAATGGCCAACTTACTTTTCAATTCGATGGAAAAAGAGTTACTTTTTCCTTTCCCGAAGCCATGAAGAGAAGTATGGGGGATGATAGTGAAGAGGAATGTAAGATGACAGAAGTTGTGCAAGGACAAAATTTTGAGGAAGGAAGTGGACAAGAACCGTTAGAGGAGGTTTTACAAAACTCAATTTTTGCAATCAACATGGTGTATAACAAAGAAGGAGTTAGAGAAGAAATAGGGGAGTATGCCCGAGTGTTGGATAGTTTCCCTGTTGATCTATCACATGAGGAAGCGAAATTCTTGGCTTTAAGAACAAAAGAAGAGGAAGATAGGGCGAAGGAAAAGAAGTTGGAGATGAGAAATAAACCACCGGAAGTTGAATTGAAGAATTATCGGATCATTTGAAGTATGCATTCCTGGGAGAAAATGAGTCATATCCGGTTATTATCTCAACCGGACTTACGGAATGTGATATTGAGAAATTGCTTCGAGTTTTAAGGATGCATCGGTCGGCTATTGGTTGGGAACTTTCCGACATTAAAGGAATAAGTCCCGCCATTTGTATGCATAAAATACTTCTTGAAGAAACATGTAAACCCAAGAGACAACCTCAAAAGAGGTTGAATCCTATGATGCAAGAGGTGGTGAAGAAGGAGGTGCTCAAATTGCTTGACAATAATATCATTTATGCTCCTAGTGATAGTGAGTGGGTAAGCCCGACACATATGGTACCGAAGAAAGGGGGCTTTGAAAAGGTGGTAAAGGATAATGGTGAAGAAGTCATGGAAAGATTGACTAAAGGATGGCGGTTTTGTATTGATTATCGTGCTTTAAATTTAGCTACTCGCAAAGATCATTTTCCTTTACCATTTATTGACCAAATGCTTGATCGACTTGCAGGGCGCTCCCATTATTGTTTCTTAGATGGATATTCGGGTTACAACCAGATTATGGTGGCACCGGAGGATCAACACAAAACTGCTTTTACATGTCCCTATGGGATTTTCGCTTACCGACGGATGCCATTTGGGTTATGCAATGCGCAAGCCACATTTCAAAGATGCATGATGGCAATATTTCATGGGCTTATCGAGGAAATAATGGAGGTATTTATGGATGACTTTTCAGTTTACGGTAATTCATTTGATGCATGTTTACAAAATTTGGATACAGTTCTTGCTAGATGTGAGGAAACAAACTTAGTTCTTAATTGGGAAAAATGTCATTTTATGGTTTGTGAAGGAATTGTGTTAGGGCATAAAATTTCTCGTAAAGGTTTGGAAGTTGATAAGGCTAAAATATGTGCTATAGAGCAATTGCCTATTCCGAAATCAGTAAGAGGAGTTAGGAGTTTTTTAGGGCATGCTAGGTTCTATAGGAGATTCATTCAAGATTTTTCGAAAATAACTAAACCTTTATGTAGTTTGTTGGAAAAGTATGCACCATTTGCATTTGATGAAGCTTGTGTTTGTGCTTTTGAGAAACTTAGGAAGGCTCTTGTGACTGCTCCAGTTTTAATTTCGCCTGATTGGAATGATGAGTTTGTGATAATGTGTGATGCAAGTGATGTTGCATTAGGGGTTGCATTAGGGCAAGTTAGGGACAAAGTATTTAGGGTAATTGCCTATGCTAGTAAAACTTTAAACTCGGCCCAATGTAATTACACTGTCACTGAAAAGGAATTTTTAGTTGTGGTTTATGCATATGACAAATTCAGAGCTTATTTGGTGGGAGCTAAATCAATAGTGTACACAGATCATGCAGCTATTCGGTATTTGTTTAAGAAACCGGATGCAAAACCTAGACTCATTAGGTGGATTTTACTTTTGCAAGAGTTTGATATTGAGATTAGAGATAGGAAAGGGTGTGAGAATGTGATTGCTGATCATTTGTCTCATTTAGAAGAGCCAATTCAGGGAAGTGAGCATGAAGCCGGTATTGATGATAGTTTTCGGGACGAACAAGTTTTGTATGTTGCTTATAACATTCCTTGGTATGCTGATTTTTCAAATTTTCTTGTGGCCGGAGTATTTCCTCCTGATGTGAAGCCTCATCAAAGGAAGAAATTCCTTAAGGATGTGCGGTTTTATTATTGGGAGGAACCCTACTTGTTTCGTAGGTGTGCAGATGGTGTGATGCGAAGGTGTGTGCATCAAGGAGAGTGGAGACGAATTATGGAGGAATGTCATGCTTCAGAAAGTGGAGGACATTTTGCGGCTAATCGGAAGGCCATAAAGGTACTTTCTTGTGGGTTCTATTGGCCATCTATTTACCGTGATTGTATGAACTTTGTCAAAGCTTGTGATCGGTGTCAGAAAACGGGGTCTATAACATGTAGGGATGAGATGCCTTCTAAACTGTTTATGGAAGTTGAAATGTTTGATGTTTGGGGAATAGATTTCATGGGACCATTTCCTTCTTCTTGTGGATACCAGTATATTCTTCTTGCTGTTGATTATGTATCTCGTTGGGTAGAAGCTTGTCCAACCATTACTAATGATGCAAAGGTTGTGTTGAAATTTTTGAAGGGGTTGGTTACTCGTTTTGGTATTCCCAGGGCTTTAGTGAGTGATGGGGGGAGTCATTTTTGCAATAAGTTGTTAGAAAATTTGTTAGCTCGATATGGAGTTAAGCATCATATTACTTCTCCGTATCATCCTCAAGCAAACGGTCAAACTGAGCTCGCTAATCATGAAATCAAGGCTATTTTGGAAAAAACAGTTGCCTCTAGGAAAGATTGGTCTCAGCGGTTAGAGGATGCTTTGTGGGCCTATCGCACTGCTTTTAAAACTCCAATTGGCATGTCACCTTATCAATTAGTCTTTGGGAAATCGTGTCATTTGCCGGTTGAGCTGGAACATAAAGCATATTGGGCATTGAAGTTGGTGAATATTGATTGGCGGAAGGCTCAAGGGGAGCGTGCTATGCATTTGAATGCAATGGATGAATTCCGGAATGAGGCATTTGAAAATTCAAGAATTTACAAGGAACGTACTAAGAGGTTCCACGACTTGCATATAAGGGGTAAAACGTTTGCTCCTGGTGATTTGGTGTTGCTTTTCAACTCCCGGTTGAAGTTTATGCCTGGTAAGTTCTGTTCCAAATGGTCGGGCCCTTTTATTGTAAAACAAGTTTTTGATAATGGAACGGTGGAAATAGCACGTGAGAATGGTCCTTGTTTCAAAGTGAATGGTCATCGGGTTAAACCATATTATGTTGATAATGGATCTCATTTGGTGTTGGATGTTTCTTTTGTCAATATGTAGGTGTGTTGTCGAGCTTTCGACGTTAAACAAGCGCTTGTTGGGAGGCAACCCAACGTTTACACCTTGTGTTTTTCTTTCATGCTTTTGAATAATGTTGTTATTGATTTAGGTTTATTAATGTTGCTTGTTGTTTATAATTGAAGGATTCTTAGTTGTGTGCGGATTTACAAGTTTAGCTAACATTGTGAGTGGAGAGTAGGCAGGATGGAAGGCCGAAGGTTCGTGGAAAGTGTCGGAAAAAGGTGGAAATTGGGGGAGATCAAGGTCGCTCGGCCGAGCGTGTGCAGGCTCGGCCGAGCCACGTCGAGGGCCTGGGACAGAGACTTCGCTCGGCCGAGCGTCTGCAGGCTCGGCCGAGCCATGGCGTGCCAGGGCAAATGTGCGCGAACAGGACATCCGCTCGGTCGAGCCATCTGGAGCTCGACCGAGCCGCGCGAAGTTTTTAAAGAACGATCGAGCAATTGCTCGACCCATTTTCCGATCGGTCGAAATTTCTCTCCCAAAATTTTTTCTGACTCATTGCTTTCTTTGTGTGTGCTGTTACTCTATTGACTTGTTATGGCTCGCATGCATGGATATGGGCTTTTTCCTTCTTCAATTTGCAGGCCAGCTGGATTTGATGATGACGAGTATGCGAAGTTCATTACATTAACACAAAGGCCAGTGATTGGGACTACTTATCTTTGTCAAGAGACCTTGGAGGCATTAGATTTGAAGAAGGACGTTTGGAAGCTGTTCATCCGTATGGGTTGGACGAAATTGCTGTTTGGGAGATGGCCGTCATTCACACGGTGACGAGGGAATTCTTGGCTTCTGTTCACGTCATACGGAGTGCAACTGGTACTCCGGTTCGGGTAATGTTTAAATGTGATGGTCAAGTATTTTCTTTGAGTATACATGATATTGATAAGATATTTGGGTGTCCAATGGCGTCTGAGTATGATTTCGATGGGCTTGATTCTTTGGATTTGTGGGCATCTATCTCTGGGATTACTCTTTTGGGTTCTCTTGATATGCAATCTTGTCGATCTGTGTTGATTAAGAATCCTATTATTCGGTATGTCCATTTGATGTTAGAAGGCTGGTCATGTAGTTTTAGGGGATTTGGTGCTGTTAGTAGGGCTGATTGTAAATTTCTGTTTGCACTCTTGCATGGGCGTTCTTTCTCTATTGGAAGTTGGTTGATGGATAATTGGAGCACTACAATCGATGCTGGGAATTCTATTAATTGTGGTGGTGGTCTATTATTTCCGATTCTGCAGGCTTGTGGATTGTCTATGTCTGGAGTATTTGCTCCGGGGCTAAGCCTTAACACCACTTTTCTTGTCACTAAGGCGTTTTTGGTTCCTGATAGATTGGGTTGCTGTTATTTTTACAAGTTTGGAGATTATGGGATCGAATTGCCTAACCGTGCTTTAACCGAGATTGATGATCCAGCTGACAGGTCTAACTGGTTAATGAGTACTGATGCTCATTTGGATATGTCGAGATTGATTGTTGCTCGTTGTGAGGAAGTGATTCCCATGCCTTGCCAACATTGTTGCAGTGATGGTCCTCCGCCAGATGAGGACGAGTAGCGCCAACAGCTGCTTCAGGATAGAGTTGAGCAGTGACGCACCGACTACCTTTTTACAAATTTAGTCTAACTTGACTAAATTTGGGGGGGATTGGTCGGTAGTTGGTGCTATGGGTTATCTCTCTTCTCTATCCCTTTATCATCATTATCATAATCTTCTTTAGCTAGTTTAGTTTAGTCTAGTTGATTTGAATAATGATTTGAATTCGATATGGTTGTATTGATCTACTTATATTACTATGGTTGTGGATTTGTTGTGGATTTTTGGATGATTTGGTGATTGAATGGATAGATCTTTTATGGACAAGTTTACTTGTGCTTAATTCTTTCTATTTGGCATTGGTATGTGGAATGAATTGTGGTTTGGAATGAATGGTGGAACTTGGGCATATTGCTTTATTTTTGTTGAATGAATGCTTGGATTGTGGAAGTTGGTGGAAATGAGAACTTAATTGGCTAGTTTATGCTCAAGTTTTTGGTGGTGTGTTGTTTTGAGTAGGTGCAAATAAGGAATGGAGAGCGGTGATCGTGCCTACTGATGGGTAACGCTTTCTATCGTTCTTCTACCGTGTAGTTTTAATTGCATTGTGTTAGGGTATGTAGATTGTGTGTAGTAATGTTGTGTGCTTGTGATTGTGTGGGATGAACTCGAATTAGACTTGAGATTTAATCATGAATTACTTAGGGAAGTTTGATGCCTACTTTAACCAATGATAGAGCGGAATCGAGTTGTCAAAGCATGATTTGAGTTTAACTTTGAATTGCCGAGTTTTGTATATGGTTAATGCTTAGGACTTGACAAAAAGCTGTGAGGTTTGAGCCTTGATATTGTCATATCTTTATTGTTTGTGAGTGGCAAGATTGAGAGTACGAGATCTAGAACTTGCATCCGTTCTCTATCTATTGGCATGAGTGTGTAACTAGAAAATGATCTTAGGCCATCATTTCTTAGTCCTACCTTTCACACCGGGAGTATAAGGTGGTTGTTGTCATAATTTTGCCTTTCATATCTTTGACCCCCGTGATTGAGCTTTATTTGGTGAATCTTCTTGATATAATTAGGATCAAGTTTGGGGGGAAAGAGTGTATGAGGGTGAATACGGTGATGAGAGTTGGGTTGGGAATTGATTGAATTTGTATTGATGAGGAATGTTGAGGCATGAAAGAGTGAAATGAAGGATTGTTGTTGATCCTAGAAAAATGAGCACCTACCAAACAAAATTCTGGTGCAAGTGTTAGAAAAAAAGAAAAAAAAAGTGTGTGTTGTGAAGCACCGACAAGTTGAATGAAAGATGGTGCTAGAAAAGAAAAGAAAAAAAAGAGAAAAAAAAAGAAAGGAAAAAGAAAAATGTGTTGTGAAATGAAAAGCCTCGGGGGTTTGTAGTGGTTTGGAAAGAACAAGTTTGGGGGTTTTGGGAAATTGAGAAGTTTAGTCACTTTGGCCCAAAACCACCCACCGTTTAGTTATCCACGTTACAACCCATGAAAAGACCTTTTTGATTCTAGAAACTAACTCGTTGTAGTATAGTGGTGAGAATGGATGCAAGCCTATGGAAATCAAGCTCGATATCTTGTGAATGTGTGAATCTCATCATCCCTAAACACGTGAGGGAGTGCTTTCGTTTCTTGTATCTATTTTGATGAGTGGTTCATGTCCTTGGCATTAACCTAGTTACAAAGTTAGGTGATAATCACGTTTTACTTGAGCATGCTAAGATAACTTTGATGAGCTATGAGGAATCATTTGAGGTAGGTTGAGAACTTTTCTTTGTTTTGATTGAGGACAATCAAAGGTTTAAGTTTGGGGGATTATGATACGTGCGTAAATTGACCTATAGTTTGGTGTGTTTGTGTGCTTGTTTTGGTTATTTTACGCCCGTATCATAGGTTTTTCTTCATGATTGGTTGTGTTTTGGTTTGGTTTTCGTGTTTTGTGTGTTTCATGTGTGTAGGTTCAGTTTTGAGCATAATCGAGCATTTTCGGTGGAGTTTCGGTGGAAAATCGCATGAAGTTGGAGGTTTTGAGGTGTCGCCCGCCCGAGCTGCTGCAGGACCGGCCGAGCGTCATTTTAGAGAGCTCGACCGGTCGAGCTTGTGCAGGCTCGGCCGAGCTGCATTTCAGAGAGCTCGACCGGCCGAGCGTGGGCAGGCTCGGCCGAGCCATGTTTCAGGAGAGGCTCGGTCGAGCCCATTTTGGACCGGGCGAGCGGCCCTGTTGCTCAACATTTCGGCGGTTTCTGACTTCGATCGGGCGAGCCATTCTTCGACCGGGCGATCCGAGGGTCATTTTTCTTATCTATAAAAGGGGGAGAATTGAGATTAGATAGAACTTTTGGGCCATATTTCATTTTTAGAAGTTAGAATTCTCTCTCACGATCGTAACTACCATTCTTCTCATCCACAACCGAGGAGCTTCAACCACATTCCTTGGAGGAAATTTGAAGAATCAAGCTTGGTAGATCAAGACACAAGACCAAATTAGGGAAGAATCTTCTTTCTATTCTCAATTGTAATGATTTTCAACAATTCCTATTTTGTAATTGCACAATTGATGGATATGATGAGCTAAACTTCTATTGGATGTTGAATTGAGAGAGGATGCATGAAATTGGAATTGATTTTTGCTTGTTTACCTTTCTATGTGTGATTGGAGCATGCTAGAGCCTTTTCACAATCCCTAAGTGTAGGTATTAGCCAATTTAGGTGATGATTGATACGAGTATTGCAGCCGTTATGCGGATATGAGTGTCGCGATTAGCATGTTTCCTTGTGTTACTTTATCCAATCCATGTGCGGGTAGAGTGAATAGGGCAATGATTCACGTTCCTTTTGGAGTGAGCTATAGCCGATAACGTGACTGTTTGAGGTGGTAGTTTCATCAACGGTCGGTTTACCGTGACTGGGGATCGACTAGGGTAGGGTGAGAGTCCATCCTCATAGGAATTAAATTGTGTTTACAACGAATATCGACCTAATGGATTGCATTCAAACTTGATTCAACATCCTCTTTTCTTTAATTGCGTACTTCGTTGTCTTGATTTACCGTTGATTGGATATTGATTGAGAATATTGTGGTGAAATGATGATGATATGTTATGTTTGGTTAGTTAGATTTACATTGCTTTCTTAGGATTCTAGACAAAACTCAACGACTTGAAATTTACCTAGCTACCAAACTTCACTCGGTACTTTAGTACTCTAATAGGCGAAGCGGAGAAGGAACCGGGTTGACAATTTATTCTTTGACAAGCTTTTTAGAGGGTGAACTTCTAGAGGCACGTCAACGTGCTCGTATATCCGCATCTTGGGTAACAACAGTCTGTGTAGTACTTTCTGAGACTGGGTTTAGGTAACCATATCCGAGTAATAGGATGGGGACATTCCCTGAGGAGCTCAATGACATTCATCGTGCCAAAGTTCTGCAGGCTAATTAAGTTCAGGCACGAGTGATAAGAATTGAGTGGTACTACTCAGGAATAATAAGATATTAATTAATTGTAGATAGAGCTTGTCAGAAGCTTCGATTAATTAATGAATGTCCGGTAACCTTAAATATGGGGATTCTCAATTAATGCAACTCGTTCTCATAACGTGGTAATAAAGGGGTAGGTCAGTATTAATTCTATGGTGAAAAATATTTCATATTAATTAATTAATTGTGTCCTGGGTTGTGGACATGAGAATTAATTAATTTATAGGCCCACTTTATTATTTGCATTAAGTCCCAGGACTGGCCCAATTAAATATGTTGAATAGAGTCCAGTAGCCCATTAGGGATAAAACCCTAGGTCTATAAATAGACCCCTCTCTCTATAAAACCCTAGCCATCTTGATCATAATTCAAATCAGTCAAAACCCTAGGGAGAGAGAGAGCTGGGCGGCGCATGTAGTAGAGGGAGGAGAAGGAATTTTTTACTCTGGCCTACTGATACAGATCTGTGGAATCCTCACCAGTAGCAGATCTGAACAACATTGGGATACAACCCTGAAGATCTAATCTGGAGAACATATTTATTCTTTTCTTCTCTTCTTGTTTTTTGATTAATTCTTGAAATTAGATCTCGTTCTAATTTCTATTTTCACAGTCTTAATCAAATCGCGTGGTTGAATCAAGATTGGAATTCAAACGCGAAAGATCGGATCTGAGTCAACGGAGTTAAGGTAATCCCTATTATCCACAAATTAAATTCATAGGAGCATGCTAGGTTTTGTGAATTGTTGTTATGAGCAATAACCATAAGTCGATCCGGTTAATTTGGATTTTGTGATTCGGTTCAAGATAAATTCCTACACACTCAATCTGCCACGGGGTTTTCCCAATGGAAGCGAATCATCGTCTCCAATTTCTTAGAGAATGATATCACTTTTGGATTTGTGGTTTTTCACAAACTCGTCCTTCAAGAATCTTGCGTTGGTGCTAACAACGATCTTCTGATCCTCAGGACAGTAGAAATAACCACCTTTCATTTGTCTGGGGTATCCCACGAACAACATTAGCTTGGACCTACCTTCTAACTTATCAGGTTCCTTTAAGAAAACATATGCCGGACAACCACACACTCTTATCTTTGACACACTGGGCTTTCGCCCATGCCAGAGTTCCGAGGGTGTTTTAGGAACTGACTTAGAAGGTACCAGGTTTAGCAGGTACGCCACTGTTAGTAATGCGTGGCTCCAAAACGAAACATGCAAGTTCACATAACTCATCATGGATCTAACCATTTCAAGAAGAGTCCTATTTCTTCTTTCCTCCACACCATTCTGTTGAGGAGTGCCCGGTGCGGTCCATAGGGATGTAATCCCTTGCTTTGACAAAAACTGCAAGAACTTGTCACTGAGATACTCACCACCACGATCAGATCGTAATGACTTAATGGTCTTGTTTAACTTCTTCTCTACTTCCGCCTTGAATTCCTTGAATTTCTCAAAGCATTCAGACTTATAGTGAAGTAAGTAAACATACCCGCATCTCGAGTAATCATCAATAAAAGTGCCAACACATCACTTGCTCGAGACTGACTTGCCTTGAAAGGCATGGGCATCATCTTTCCCTCTATACAGGATTCACAAACTCGATGTGGAACTACCTGGATTGAATCCAATGTTCCATCATCCATGAGTCTCTTGATCATCTTTAGATTGATGTGACCTAGTCAGATGCCATAGACATGTAAGATCCTCATCAGAAGATGAAAACTTTATCTTCTTATGATTAAATGAGTTATATCCAACATTCACGGAAGATTCATGCAAACAAGTTATGATATAAAGAGAGTCTTTTTGTATCCCACGATAGATAACACCGTTGTTACCATTAATAGTAACATGACTATAAAAATAACTGAAAATCCATCATTTATTAAACGGGAAACGGAAATAAGGTTCCGCCGAAAATCCAACACATACAAAACATCTCTTAAAATCAAAACATTGTCTAGAAAGCATAATGTAACATCTCCAACTGCTACTACAGACACACGAGCAACATTACCCATGAAGATTGTCACCTCGTCATCATTCAGCTGCCTTGTCGGCCTGAATCCCTGCAAAGTGTAACAAACATGATCAGTAGCTCCAGTATCCACTACCCACGAATGGGTAGGAACAGATGCTAAACATGTTTCTGTTACAAATGCTAATGACGTACCTTGTCCAACCCGCTTGGTTAAACAATCCTTCTTCCAGTGACTAGTTTTGCCACAACAGAAACACTTGCCCTTCTTCCACGTTGTCACAGTCTTCTTTTTCCCAGAACTTTTGCTTCCAAAGGCTGTCTTCTTGAATTTCTTTCCAATCACCCCTTTAGCACCTTTTGATGAAGCAGGGCGACTACCGGAAGAAACCAAGACTGCCTTTTCAGATTGAATGACTGATTTAGCTGCCATGAGATCACTAAGTAACTCATTAAGAGTGTACTCCTTTTTACTCATGACAACATTCAGTCTAAAGTTCTCAAAATACTTCGGAAGTGAGTTGAGTATGATATCGACCTGGGCTTCCCCATCAATACCTCCTCCATGCAACGTCAGTTCATCCATGAGGTGAGTCATGGAAAGAATGTGCTCCCTCACTGAGCTACCATCAGTCATTTTACAACTCACGATTTCTTTCATGAGCTTAAATCTGACAGCTCTATCCGATTCCCCATAAGTAACTATGAGACTATCCATAATCTCAGCTGATTTGTCATAGTGTTGATGTTGTTGCTAGAGCACCTTAGACATAGTGGTCATCATGTAGCACTTGACTACATTATTAGACTAGACCTAATTGTCATAGAGGTTCTTCTCCACATCAGTTGACTCAACAGTGGTGACAGCTGGACATGGAGTGTTAAGAACAAATTGATGTTACTCTGCAACTAGCATATAATCCAAGTTACGCTTCCATTCCAGGAATTTTGGACCAGTTAATTGATTTTGTGCCAAGATATTGATGACATTATTCATACATATCTGAAAACAATAATTGATTAAAGTAAGAACATACATGCAGAACATTGATACAAATATGCATTGTAACCTTTTGATAAACCAATACAATTGTTTCCCCCAATTGCCTAGGTGCATCTACTGCAAGCTCCTTTTGAAGACGTTTACAGCAAACCACCTAACCAGACTGCTCTTTGAAGTTCCAATCTTTAATTTCAATCCATGCCAGGTATTCGCCGGCAAATGAAATTAATAATCGGAGATAAAACTAAGATCATGTTCAACTTATCTGAGCAGGGACATCATTCATGAGTTAGTACTCAGGCAACATCTAAGCATTTGACCACAATTCTAAGTCCGGAAGTTAAAAGGACGATTTGTCATACGTAATAGACCCATGACGCATGCCTCTTACAACCTTTGTTATCTCATTTAAAACAATCCCATAGAACTTATGAACAAATAAAGTAAGCAGGCTACGGTCGTGTAGACGTCTACTCACTTCACTGTCCACTTCTCACATTTAAATATTTTATTTAGAAATCTCATCTATTAGAACTTATGAACAAATAAAGCAAGCAGGCTACGGTCGTGTAGACGTCTACTCACTTCACTGCCCACTTCTAATAAGAGACCGCATTGTGGAGGTCTTTTTTATTTTAAAAAATCTTGCTTAGTCTTTTTCTTTCAAAAGGTTCTTATGCGCACATATTATTTTATGATCCATAAATTATGTCACATCTAAAATCCCATCACATTTTCCAACATGATCCGTAATTTATAGACATAATTTAATACATAAAATAAATCACATAAAGCATGCTTTGAACAATAAATAATAAAGCAGTAACATGCTTCCCAATTATCTACACCATGCTTTTAAAAATAAATAATAAAAGCAATAGCATGCTTTCCTATTATTTACTAGTGAGCACATAATAAATCACATCATACGAAAAAATAATTAAATAAACAAATAAAAATTTCTCGTGGCCCCTCTGATGCGATTACAAATTAAAACCTATCTATTACAAGGCTTTTTTTAAAAAAATAAAGAACTTCAGAATAGGGCTCCCACTGAAAAAATGCGAACCGGGCTGTCTCCGGGCTGTGGAGCCTGAAAACAGGCCCAAGTTCAAACCCTAGGGTTTGTTTGAAACCCTAGCCGCCACCCACCTTTGCAGCCGCCACCGCTTCCTATGACCGCCGCAGCCACACCACCCACGCCTGCCACCACCCTTGCACGACGTCGCCGGCCAGGGGGAAGTCGTCGGACGCAGTCAGATGCTCTTGAAACTTGTTGCAGTCGCGTCTGAAACCGCGAGCTGCTGCTGCTGCTTTCACGAACTGCCACGCGCAACTGTGCTCAGCCTCCCGTCCGACGAATGCCACCACCATAGTCGCCATTAAAAAATGACAAAAAGAGAGAAGAGGCAGGGCAGTAAACGCCAGCGAAGGCGCGGCCCAACCGCGCGCGGCACAAATCCTAGGGTTTGTTGCTGCGCGCCGCCGCCACCCTTGCTGTAGGGTTCCGCCGCGAACCCTGGACCTCCGCCCACTGCTCTTGACCGAGAGGACGCCAAGGAAATGGTCCCAATATCTGGAGAATGCTCGTGCACGCGGTGAGAAGTGGTGCAGCCGCGCTCAGGCCAAACCCTAAGGGTTCCTGCTGTAGGGATTTCTTGTGAACCGAATAACAAAATCCAACTGAATCGGATCGATTTATGGATATTGCATACAACAATAACTCACAATAAAATCCTAGCATGCTCCTATGAATTTAATTCGAATTGTGGATTGCAGAATATACCTAAACTCCGTAGATTCTAAAACGATCTTTCACGTTTGAATTCCAAACTTAAATCAACCACGCGATTTGATTAACACTGCGGAAATAGAAATTAGAACCAGATCTAATTTCAAGAATTAACAAAATAAAACAAAAAGAGAATATGAATTTGTTCTCCAGAACAGATCTTCAGATCTGTATCCCAATGTTGTTCAGATCTGCTACTGGTGAGGATTCCACAGATCTGTGATGTAGGCCGGAGCAGAAAAACCCTTCCTTCTCCCCTCTACAGGCACCGCCCCTCTATCTCTCTGATCTAGGGTTTTGACTGATTTGAATAATCACAAAAGTGGCTAGGGTTTCCAAGAGAGAGTGGTCTATTTATAGACCTAGGGTTTTATCCCTAATGGGCTACTGGGCTTTTTTTTTTCCAGCATATTTAATTGGGCCAGACCTGGGACCTAATGAAAATAATAAAGTGGACCTATAAATTAATTAATTCCAATGTCCACAACCCAGGACACAATTAATTAATTAATATTAATTCTTTTTCACCACAGAATTAATACTGACCTACCCCTTTATTACTACGTTATGAGAACGAGTTGCATTAATTGAGAATCCTCATATTTAAGATTACCAGAAAATCATTAATTAATCGGAGCCTCTGACAAGCTCTAACTACAATTAATTAATATCTTATTATTCCTGAGTAGTACCACTCAAACCTTATCACTCGTGCCTGAACTTAATCAGCCTGCAGGACTTTGGCACGATGAATGTCAGTGAGCTCCTCAGAGAATGTCCCCATCCTATTACTCGGATATGGTTACCTAAACCCAGTCTCAGGCGGTACTACACGAACTGCTGTTACCCAAGATGCAGATATACAAGCACGTTACTCAAGCTCTCCACCATGGCAAGTCAAAGCAACAGTCAACCCGTGCAAACCCCTGAACCTTCGTTAGGGTTTAGACTCAATCAATATCGAGATCTTGTATTCACTGATGTCAGACAGTCGAATACATCTCACTGCGGTCCATAAATACGCCACCCTTGCGTACCAGCATGTCAAGTAACCAAGACAGACTACTTATTCCGACGATGCCGCAGCCATCCGGACAGACGTATCCTCATACGCTGTCTCGGTTGTGATCAGGTTTATGTCTCACTAGGTCAAGTGATCATACCGTCTTCTGCGATCTACTACACGCCGTATGATCGTACCTATCGGTGAGACAAGAGGATAACATTGTTACATACATGTAAGATTGTTTGACAGATAGGAGAAACAAACCGTTGTATACTCATTATAATAAATGCTTTCAGTATACAAAACCCATCACCTGCGCGCCGCCGCCGTCCTGCACGTGCGCCGCCGTCGGTCGCCGGTCGTCGATTGCCTGTGGGTGGTGGCTGGTGGTTGAACAATTGTTGGGAATCTTGTTCTTCATCCTCATCTTGGTCTTTGAATATTTTACAGATTAAAATAAAAAATAAAAGGAAATAGATCTAGATCTATTACACATTCTTTCCTATCAATCTAACCACGAATTTTCTCGTGGTGAAAAACAAAAACCAAAACGAGAAGGCCACGAGAACAAAAACCATCCACAACAATTTTAAATCTATTCATGAACATACATATTTATTTAATCACAATTTAGTCAGGATAGAGCCTAAGAACTAAAACCTCGCTCTGATACCAATTGTAGGATTTGAGTCTACAATAGACAACGTGAATTGCCACTTTAATGAACTTGCCAATAATCGTTATTAGGATATCAAAAATAAATTTAACTTAAATAAATCAGGCGAACCTAAGCATGCTCCTACAAAATTAATTGTAATAGATGGATTCTTGGAATACCTCCACTCATGCGGATTGAATTCGGCGATAAATCGTTGATGGTGTTCCTACAGATCTGATCTTCTGATCTGTTCCCTTGCTCGATCCAGAAATCTGGAGAGGATGCACTACCGGATCTACAGCCGCCCACTCTCTATCAATCTCTCTGGGGTTTTTGATTTGAAACTTCAAAACTTATGTGGGAAATGAGAGATTGATCTATTTATATAGATCTGGAGAATGGGCTATAGGGTTTAATAAACCCTAATGGGCTCTAAGCAATGTTGGGCCAGACCAGAGATCAAATGCAAATAATTAAATGGGTCTCCTATTAATTAATTCCATGTTCAACCCAAAACATAATAAATTAATAAACATTAATTCATGCCACCAGAGAACTAATGTTGACCTACCCCTTTATTACCACGTTATTAGGAATGGGTTGCATTGACTTGGTTAATCCCCATATTCAAGGTTTCAAACATTCATTAATTAATTCAGCGTTTGACAATTAGCTGTAATTAATTAAACTCTTATTATTCCTGAGTAGTACCACTCAACCCTTATCGTTTATGCTTGAATCAATGATTCAGCCTGGAGGACTTGGCATAACGAACCTCGTGAGCTTCCCAGGGAATGTCACCATCCTGAAACGGATATGGTTATCTAAATCCAGCATGAGGAAACCCCACACAAACTGCCATCACCCAAGATGCAGATATATGAGTACGTGTAAGACTCTCCACCATAGCAAGTCAAAGTGACAGTCAACCCATGTGTGCCCCTCAACTTTTAATAGACTTTAGATCCAACCAAATTACTGAGATCTTTACTCATTCATATGTCAAGTAGAATGGTTCACCTCACTATTGATCCTATCAATACATTGAGATGTACCGGTCACACAAAGCAGTCAAGATAAACCACTTATGGACTTGTGTACCGCAGCCTAAACCGACAGCCAAACCAGAAACTGTCTCAGCTGTGATAACTGTTTATATCTCGCTAGGTCAAACGATCTATACGATCTTCTGTGATCTCTTACACACCGTATGATCTCCCTATCGATGAGATAACTGGATGTGTTTGTTCGCATCGTATGATTGTTAATTCAGACATGAGTTGTTTATTGCAAGTCATTAATGATTACCAGTATATCAAACATAATATTTTCCAATATACCAATCATAATGCTTTTATGTATACAATTCCAACACCTACGATATACCTAGCATGCTCCTATGAATTTAATGCAATGGATTTCACGAGTTTACCTTAACTCCGTAGTGTCAGATCCGATCTTTCGCATTTGAATTCCAATCCCTTGATTCAACCATGCGATTTGATTAAAACTGCGGAAACAAAAATTAGAACCAGATCCAATTTCTAGAATTAATCAAAAGGAAAAGAGAAAGAAAAATAATTTGTTCTCTAGATTATGCCTTCAGATCTGTATCCCAATGCTGTTCAATCGTGTTACTGGTGAGGATTCCACAGGACTGTGATGTGTATGCCGGAGTCGTATTTCTTCTCTCCAAAACACATAGGAGGCGCCGCCCACTCTGTCTCTCTCTAGGGTTTTGATTGATTTCAAAGTTCTAGGGTTTGAGAGAGAGAACTGTCTATTTATAGACCTAGGGTTGCAAACCCTAATGGGCTATTGGGTTCCATTCAGCATATTTAATTGGGCCAGACCTGGGACCTAATGCAAATAATAAAGTGGGCCTATGAATTAATTAATTCCCATGTCCACAACCCAGGACACAATTAATTAATTAATATTAATTCTTTTTCACCACAAAATTAATATTGACCTACCTCTTTATTACCACGTTATGAGAACGGGCTGCATTTACTTGAGAATCCCCATATTAAAGGGTACCGAACATTAATTAATTAATCGGAGCTTCTGAAAAGCTCTATCTACAATTAATTAATATCTTATTTTCCTGAGCAGTACCACTCAAACCTTATCACTCGTGCTTGAACTTAATCAGCCTGCAGGACTTTAGTACGATGAACATTATTGAGCTCCTCAAGGAATGTCCCCATCCTATTACTCGGATATGGTTACCTAGCTCCAATCTTAGGTTGTACTACACGAACTGTTGCTACCCAAGATGCGGGGTATACGAGCACGTTACTCGGGCTCTCCACCATGGCAAGTCAAAGCAACAGTCAACCCGTGCATACCCCTGAACCTTCGTTAAGGTTTGGACTCAATCAAGATCTTGTATTTACTGAAGTCAGACAGTAGAATACATCTCACTGTGGTCCAATCAATATGCAACCGCACGTACCATCATATCAAGTAATCAAGACAAATTACTTCTTTTCGACTATGCTGCAGCCTATACCGACAGATTTATCCTCGTACGTTGTCTCGGCTGTGATAATATTTATATCTCACTAGGTCAAGTGAGATCGTCCCTACTGGTGAGATAAGAGGATACCGTTGTTATTTGCATGTAAGTTTGTTAACATATAGGAAATACCGTTGAATGTATAATCATCGTAATAAATTCTTTCGATATACAAAACCCAACACTTTCATGTCCTATCCCAGTGTCGGTGCAGAAGTCCATTAGAGCTCTGTTACAGAATTCTGTACCATTATCTGATCTTTTCCTCTTTACCGTGACCTCTTTGTCATTTTGTACTCGCAGTATCAGCTCCGGTAAGATTATATTGACTTCATCATTGCTCTTGAGAAGTCTTACCCACGTGTACCTTGAATAATCATCAATAACAACCAGAGTATAATTTTTGTTACCTACAGTGGGTGGAGTCACCGGGCCGAATAAATCCATGTGCAATAGCTCAAGGATTCTATTTGATGTGGCCTTTTTAGGATTAGATCTGAAGGATGCCTTGGCTTGTTTTCCTTGTTGATAAGCTCTGCATACTCCTTACTTCTTGAAGGTCTCTTTAGGCAATCCTGTGACAATGTTATTTCTGGCTATGTAATTAATAGTCTTGAAGTTCAACAACGTTAGTCTTTTGTGCCATAGCCAGTTGGTCTCTTCCTTGTTGAATGCGATGAAACATGAGGCTTGCTGTCCACTTTGCCAATCGACCACATACAGTCCTCCTTTTCTGATTCTGTGAAGCTTTGCTTTTCCGGTGGTCCTGTCAGCAATCTCACATCCTGTATTATAGAAGGAAATGATTTACCCATTTTCACTTAGCTGACTGATGCTCAGCAGATTGTGAGTGCCATGTTGATAATGCGCATCTCATTCTGCTCAATGCACCCTCTTCCGATCACTCTTGCCTTTGACTTATCACCGAAGGAGACTGATGGTCCTCTAATTTTCTGGAGATCTATGAAGATGTCTTCATCTCCTGTCATGTGTCTTGAGCATCCACTGTCTAGGATCCACTCTTTTAATTTATTCATAGTTCTTCTTGTTGGATCCTGTTCCTGCAAAATAGAGAATTAATTCTTAGGTACCCGATCAACAACGCAAGATTAATTTTTTAGATAAACCCTTAGGGATCTAGACTTTCGTGATCTTGATAGATTTCTTGTCATCACGATTCACTACCTTTCCCTTCCTTTCGAAGTAATGCATTGAATGATCATGAAAATGTGTAGTGGTCTGTTGAGCCTTCACAATCTTTTGAAAACGAATTTATTTAGACTCTGGCCTCAAGTAAGTGTTCCTCTTACTTGGAGTGTATACTGGCTTCCTTGCAATCTCAGCAGATTGCTTAGCCTTGCTAGGTTGCGTATGAACCTTCCTAACAGATGGAACAGTCTGCTGGGTTGCATACATAGACTCTGCTGACTTCCTCTTAGCAAATACTTTTTTTAATCTTTGTTGATTAGTCAGCAGGGGATTCTCAACTTGCCATCATTCGTACTGAGTAATGTTTGCTAATTTAGAGTTATCCCCTCTGTCTTTCCTAGCATTCTGCTGAACCTTTCCAGTTGCTAGAACAAAGACTATTTTCTTTGATTTCTTGTGAATAACATTGCTTGATTCACCTTCTTGAAAATCAATACCAGCAAACTCATTTGTACTTCTTTGAGCACATAGAATATCATTTAAGTCTCTCGTGCTTTTAAAAAATCTACATTAACAAGGTTTATGCACAGAGTTTTTATTTTTTCAAAGCCTCATTTTCCCTTTTTAAATTTTCAAAATCCTTAGTGAGTGAGGAAAGTTCAGCTTTGAGTTTTAAGAGTTTCTCGTCTGCTGACCTAGATTTTTCAATCTCACTAGTCAAAATAGAAAGCTGAGATTTCAGCGAGGAATTTTCATTTACTAAAATATCTTTTAAAGCATGGAACTTTGAAAATTCTTCTAAGAGAAGTTCCGCAGTTATATCTGCTGAGTCAGAGAAACATGACTCAACAATATCATGTAAATATGTTGAAGTAGAGGTAACAAACATACTAGAGTTTGTTACCTGATTGTTCGTGATCGCTAGGGCTAATTCAGCTATCTGCTCTTCATCAGCATCATCATCATTGTTGACCCTTGCCATGAATACCATAAGAGCATCTTCTTCATCTTCTGAGGAATAGCTTTCATCGTCATGATCTGGGATGTCTGGTATTTATGTCCTAGTCAGCAGAGCTTTGGCAACGACCTTTGACGCGCGTTTCTCGAAGAGCTTTCTTAATCGCTCCCTTTCATCTGGATCTATTCGAGGGCACTCGAACTTTAGATGGTCGGGGGAGTTGCATTCATAGCACGTTCTTGGCGTCTTCGGCTGTCCAGTTGTCTGTTGGTTGACTCTACTGTGGTTCCTCCTTTTTGCCTTTAGCCTTCAGCAACAACTTTTACAATCTTCTCATCTGTTCCTCCAACTCACTTATGGAACAATCACTTTATTTAGATTGAGATCCACTTGTTGATATGATCTCCGATGCGGTGTAAAAGTAACATTTTATCAAGTTAAATTTTCAATCCAAGGTCCTTTCAATTCGCCCTATAGAATACCATTTACTTGTATGGAGACTTAATAGCTAGGAAACACTATAGTCGTCGAGTGTTCAATTAACTAGGCAAAATCGTAACTAAGCTAAGCATCTATGAAATAAAGCATAAATCCAACCATGATCGAGCATAAATCCAATTATATAAACAATCAATTCTCTACAAATTGGGTAGAAAGAGTAGCAAGTGCAACAATGAGATGAGAGTGAGTGTTGAGTGAGCATCAAATGTGGATCAAATCATGATGTAAACCATATTTAATTCCCAGGAGATTGAGCAATCCACCATACACTAGTTAGCCCCTTGTCACGGTGAGCTAACAGTTGATGATACTAGAACTCTCAAACAGTCACGTTATCGAATCCTAGACCACTCCTTCTAGATAGTATATTATTGCCCTATGACCTATCTCTGCACAGGGATTGGATAAAAAATCATATGAATCTACACTATTCACAATGATTCCGCCCGCGTATTGGCTGCAGCGTTCACATCAACTACCTCCTCAGTTGGCTATTACCTACACCTAGGTGGTAAGGATTGAGATCTAGTGCAATTCAAGCTCTCAAAAGGAAGGTAAACAAACATTCATTCAATCATAATGCAACACATTATCCATTCAATCAACACTCACAAGATAATTTAGCTCCTCATACCTTCAATTTTGTACAATACAATAGAAAGAGTAATAGAATCCATTACAAACTGATAGGTCAAAAGTTGATCTTCCTCAATTGTCTTCCTTGAACTCAATCTACCTCTTGTCCTTCCTCGATCTTCACCAAATCTAGAGGAATGTGGCCTAGATCCTCGTGGATGAGGATGAGAAGTGTTTGGAAAATGGATTGGCAGAGAATTTTCCAGACGATTATTTGGAATTTTGGCAAAAGTCTTATTAAAATTTGAAAATCCCCCTTTTATAGACGAGCAAACAGGGCCTCGGATCGCCCGAGCCGAAGATGGCTCGCCCGAGCCAAGTTGAAAACCACAAGTTTGCTGAAAATCCCGTACTGGCTCGCCCGGTCCAGAATGGCTCGACCGTGCCTGCGCTCTGCTGGCCAGGCTCGGTCGGTCCTGCAAAGGTCGGCCGAGCGAGATCTCTGTCCAAGATGGCTCGACCGAGTCAAGCTTAGCTCGGCCGAGCAGAGCCTCTGAAATCTGAAACAACTCTCCTATGCACCGCTCGAGCGAGCCCTTCCTCCTTTGACTCCTAGCTCGGCGATTTGTCCCCAAAACTCAACCAAAAGTGTTGTTTTATGCTCAAAAATCGACCTACAACATTCAAAACACGAAAACACAAAAAAAGAACAACAAAAGCATATGATATGAGAGTAAAATGGCCACACACATGCACGTTCACACACCGAAAAGTAAGTCATTTTACGCACATATCATAATCCCCTAAACTTGAACCTTTGATTGCCGTCAATCAAAACAAAGTAAAACAATCATTTGACCTCATGAAAATACCTCATAGCTCATCTTGATTATCTTAGCATGCCCTAATCAAACGATATTATCACCTAACTTTGTGACTTGGTTAATGCTAAGGACTTGAACCACTCATCAAATTTGGATAAAGAAACGAAAGCACTCCCTCACGTGTTTAGGGACGATGAGAATCACTCAATCACAAGATATCGAGCTCAATTTCCATAGGCTTGCATCTATTCTCACCACTATACTACAACGAGTTGGCTTCTAGAATGAAGAAGGTCTTTTCAAGGGTTGTAACGTGGCTAACTAATAGGTGGGTGGTTTTGGGCCAAAGTGACTAAACTTCTCAATTTTCCCAAAACCCCCAAACTTATTCTATTCGAACCACTTCAAACTCGAGGCTTATTCGCTTCACAACACTTTTTTTTCTTCTCTTTCCCTTTCTTCTTTTTTTTTTAATTTTCAAGCACCATCATTCATTCATTTCATGGGTGCCTCTTTTCCTTTTTCAAATTCTTGCACCAAATTTTTTTTGTTGGTGCCTCATATTATATAGGATCCAAACCAATCCTTTATTTCATAACTTTCATGCCTCAACATTTTCGATCATCATGAATCCAATCAATTCCCAACCCAACTCACAACACCGTATTCACCCTCATACACTCTCTCCCCCAAATTTGGTCCTAAATAATATCAAATAAATATCTCCAAATAAGCTCAATCACGGGGATCAAGGATATGAAAGGAAAATTAATGATAACAACCACCTTATACTCCCAATGTGTGAGGTAGGACTAGGAATCGATGGCCTAATATCATCTTCTAGTTACCAAACTCATGCCAAATAGATAGAGAATAGATGCAAGTTCTAGATTTTTCACTCCCAATCTTGCCTCTCTCAATCGAATAAGATATGACAATATCAAGGCTCACAGCTTTTTGTCAAGTCCTATGCATTAACCATACACAAAACTCGGCAATTCAAAAGTAAGATTCAAACATGCATCAACATCAAAATTCCACCCTATCATTGGTTAAACAAATTCAAGCTCTACTAAGTAAACCATGGTCCAATCTCAAGTTCTTGCTTGGGTTCAACATACACACACAAACACACAACAATCCTAAAAACAACCTACATTCCATGCAACAAATCTAAATGACAAGAGCGCGATAAAATGTGTTACCCATCGGTAGCCATGATCGAACCGCTTCTCCCGTGCCTTATTTGTACCTACTCAAAGACACACAAACACCACCAAACTATTTAGCATAAAACAAACCAATTACGCTCTCATTTCCATCAATCTTTCCACAAACCAAATATCAATAACAATACAATATCCACTAGCTCCACCATTCATACCTAACCATTCAACATATCCACAAACCATGCCAAATAGGAAGTAGTAAAATCATGTAAGCTCGCTAATAATCCATCAAACACATCATTCAATCATAAAAAAAACATTCAATCCATATCCACACCATCCAAATCCAACAGTAGATCAAATATCATTATACAACCAAATCGAAGATCAAATCATTCCAATAAATTCAAATTAGTCAAAAAAACAAAGTAAACTACGATAAAGAGATAGAGAAGAGAAATGAACCAGAGCACCAACTACCGACACTTCCCCCCAAACTTAGTCAAGTTAGACTAAGTTTGTCAAAAAGGTAGGCGGTGCATCATGACTCCTCCCTATCATGCTGCTGCTGGCAGGCTCTGCGCGACTGTACGGAATGGGAATACGGCTCTGCAGCTCATGGGCATCCTCCTGAACCTCATCCATCCTTCGGTCGAGGTGGTCAAAACGAGAGGCAATAGAAGCTTGATCAACAATGTAACCCCCTGGAAAGCAGGAAAATCACCATGTAAGGCGGACAACCGCACATCCATACCCTGCAAAGACAAAGACAAAGAGTCAACAGTCTCAGCAGTCCTCTGTATCATCGACATCATCTGCCGCTGCCAATCCGTAACCGGGGTCTGTTGGGGCTGCACAGGTGCACGGGTGCTCGGGCCAACGTTCTCTACTCTGCCCATCGCTATCAATCGTGCCAAGGAAGTGAAAGTGTTATCAGAAGACAGAACTCCAACAAATGCCTGATGATCCTCCGAATAAAGCAACCAGTTGGAGTGATCCTCCAAGTCCTTGACCATAGTCAATCCTTCACAAGGAAGTTCCAACACCCTATCCCCAAATTTATAGTAATAAAACTCACCACGGTGGCCAGGAATAAGGAACCTTCCTGCTAACAAAGATTGTGTATCCAAATACACAGCAGGAGCAGAAGGACCCGACAATGACAACCCAGATGTTAAAAAATTGGCGTAATCATTCCACAACAAAAAGGGGGGTACAAATATGAGCTACCCTACTCCACCCATCCATAAGCATAGCCCCCAAAGAGAATTGAATCCCATTCATCAAAGCATAAAACATGTACAATTCAGCAGTAATCACATTACTAGACTCGTACCGCCCACCACAGAACCACCAACAAACTTCTGAATATAACGTATAACCAGATTCCTAATTGAAGTAGCTCTACAATCCTTAATATTAAATTTCCTATCATACTCAATCCCCGTAAACTCTCTCCAAAAATCCCCCAAATTAACATTCTCAGGCAAAAATATGGAATCAGCATCACAACCATATATTTTATCAACCTTAGCCTTTTGGAAGAAATATTCCTTACCTTTAATCTTGAATTTCATCGATAAAGGAATACCTCCCGCGCCTTTCATGATTGTAATGGAGGCTAAGAACTCCCTCGCCAACTCCATATAGCCGGGCCAATTTTCTGTGAGCAACTTCGACCACCCAATGCCTCTAAGGAGACTCCATACATCTTGTTTCAGTTTCAACGCCATCAACGTCTCCTTGCAAAGATATTTGGTCCCCACAACCTGGCGTTCAACCAAACCCTTGAACCGAGCATACTCCACGTCATCAAACCCTTTGGGACGACCAATTGAGGAAGAAGAAGCACTGCGCGCTCTCTTGCTAGCCATGAGTAAAATTAAAGGATGGGTTCAGCACAAATCAAGGCAATAAACAAGTAGAGAAAATTTGGGAAGAGAGATTTCGACCGAGACGAAGATGGGGCGAAATGGGATCGAGCCCCCTTTTAAATTCTGTGCGCCGCTCGATCGATTGTTAGATGGCTCGGTTGAGTGAGCAGTTTGTCTAGCCATAATCAGGCGAGCACGATCTGGCTTGACCGAGCCTCAGTTGCTCGACCGAGAGGCCCCTCTGAACCACTAATTTTTTAAATTCAGTTGAGTTTTCAGAGCTCGGGCGATCCGTATGCTCCTGGACGAGCTTCCTCTCTATTTTGCTAAACTTTTCGTGCTCCATTTCGGGCTCTTTGCCTCCCCACTTCTCCGGTCATTCATCACAACAAAATATAAGTCCGTAGAACCACTATCAATTAAGAATCCTTCAATCAAAACCACACAACATTAAACTAAAACAAACAATTAACCAACATTTATTCAAAGCATGAAAATAACCGAAATGTAAAAACAACGTTAGGTTGCCTCCCAACAAGCGCTCTTTTAACGTTGCTAGCTCGACGACCATACCTCACATTCTCAATCGTGATCAAAGGGTGCAGAGCCCGAGCTCATACCTTGTTCATTTGTCACTTGATCATCCGGGAAGAGAAACTTTCTCCTAGCACTCCGAGGTGGATCCTCATCCACTCAGGCTTTCTTTGTCCGAACTTGATCATACTACACATAATCCCTTGGATCATCGTTTTCCTCATTTTGTCCCCCAAAAAGTCTACTCCCGGGTCAAGCACATCCTTCAATCTCTTCTTTCTATCAACTTTCTCCTCTTCAAACTCATTCAAACTCTTTGGAGGTAGAGAAAAGACAACCTCTTTTCCACAACAACGGAAAGTGAGCTCACCTTGTTTCATGTCAAAAAGTGCATCGGTCGTATGCAAGAACGATCTTCTAAAAATCAATTGAATTCCACCCTTATTTCTCATGTCCACCACAAGAAAATCTCCCGGGAATGTGAATGTCAAGACCTCCACATGTACGTCTTCAACAACCCCCCGTGGGCAAAAGAGAGCATGATTAGCCAATTGTAGAACTTGGCTTGTAGGTTTAAGATTTCCAACCTCTAACTCCTTGTACAAGTCCCACGACATTATATTCAAACTAGCACCGGAGTCACACAAGGCTTTCTCCACACTTACATTTTTTATTTTGCAACCAATGACAAAACCCCCCCGGATCCTCTTTCTTGCTAGCTATGTTCTTCTCTTCTTGTTCATGACTTCCCGATTCAAAAGGGCTACCATCCGAGATCACCTCAACTTCAACAAGTTTGTCCAACATTGGTACCCGTTCGATCTCCTCTGGTAATGGCATATCAATGTCTCCTGTTTCACATAGTCAAAAAAATGCACATCTTCGGTTTGCTCATCTCTCTTCGTTTTCACATTCTCAACTTCAACCTCCTTTTCTTCTTCTTTTTCTATACTCAACTCTTCTTCAAATTCCATTCTTTCAAACTTTGGGGTCATAACTTCCAAATTCTCTTCCATTTTACCTTCACCTTCAACCATACTGCAACCTTTCTTCTGTACAACTTCCGTGTCACTTGGAAATTTCCCAGCTTGATGTTTTCCACTCAATTGTTTGGCGATTGAAGAAATTTGTAGCTGGATCTCCGCGAACATCCCATCATACTTTTCAAATCTCTTCTCAAACTCTTCATTAGGATTTCTCCTAGCCTCTTGAGTTCCAAATCTACAATTTCCCCCTACATATCCGCCCTGACTACTACTTCCCCCATTCTCAATTGCAATGGAGGATTCAAAGCATTGTTGGGATTTGTGTAGGAGAAATTCGGGTGAAAACAATTTGAAGGGTGATAAAACAAATTTCCCGGAGGGTTATATTGAGGCCGCATGTTGTTGTACCCCATTCTTTGATTTACAAAGTTCACGCTCTCCGGATATCCTTCCTCGTACTTCATCATCATAGAGTCATCCCTTCGACTACCCGAGGTAGACAATGCATCAAGTTTCTTTTGCATCATAGCTATCTCCTCTTTCAAATCATCACTTTCTTTCTTTTCATTCACCATTTTGATTGTTCGATAATCTTTCCTCTCCTTAGGCCAATGATAACTATTTTCCGACATTTTTTCGATGATCCCCAAAGCTTCATCTTCCTCTTGATCGAGGAAGGCTCCTCCCGATGAGGAATCCATCATAATCTTTGTCTCATAATTCAAACCTCCGTAGAATTGACAAATCGGTTGGCTTCGAGAGAGACCATGCCTAGGACATTTGTGAAGAAGCTCTCGGAACCGATCCCACGCTTCATAGAGTGGTTCATCGTATCTTTGCCCAAATGATGTTATTTCTGCTCGCCTCTTTAATGTCAAACTAGGCGGGAAGTATTTAAACAAAATTTTTCCCGTAGCTCTTCCCAAGTGGCAATATTTGACTTGTCTAATCCCTCGAACCAATTTCTTGCTCCATCCCTTAGCGAAAATGAGAATAACTGCAACCTAATTTGATCTTGGGGAACTTGATTGATTTTGATAGTGACCGTGATCTCCAAGAATCTAGATATATGGACATTTGGATCCTCGGTGGCATGTCCCCCAAATTGGTTGTTTTGAATCATCTGCACAAGTTGTGGTTTAATCTCAAATTGGGTGGCATTCACCCCTAACCGGAAACCTCCAGTTACCGGTTCCCCTTGTGGTCGGAAAAGGTTTTGAAGTGCTCGTCTTGGTCCATTCCTCTCATTTAACATGTCCTTCATTAATTCAAGCTGCCTCTCTAATTCATCAATTCTAACTGTATCCTCTCCTTGGTTAGCCATTTCCAAATCAAACTCAATATTTCCTTGCCTTTGTTGTAATTTCCTCCCCTCAAGCTCTCTAGCTTTTGATCTTGTTATCATAAACAACCTACAAACTCCACAAAAACCAATTATCAAACAACCACAAATTGACTAAACAAAGTAAAAACAATTATCACTAAAGAACAACCAAAGTTCTCACAAGCAAATAATCAAACACCTAGCATACAATTCTCCAAACTTTCAACAATATCTATAAACCTACTAGAAAGAATCCCCGGCAACGGCACCAAAAACATGATGCGGTGTAAAAGTAACTCTTTATCAAGTTAAATTTTCAATCCAAGGTCCTTTCAATTCGCCCTATAGAATACCATTTACTTGTATGGAGACTTAATAGCTAGGAAACACTATAGTCGTTGAGTGTTCAATTAACTAGGCAAAATCATAACTAAGCTAAGCATCTATGAAATAAAGCATAAATCCAACCATGATCGAGCATAAATCCAATTATCTAAACAATCAATTCTCTACAAATTAGGTAGAAAGAGTAGCAAGTGGAACAATGAGATGAGAGTGAGTGTTGAGTGAGCATCAAATGTGTGCAATGTGGATCAAATCATGATGTAAACCATATTTAATTCCTAGGAGATTGAGCAATCCACCCTACACTAGTTAGCCCCTTGTCACGGCGAGCTAACAATTGATGATACTATAACTCTCAAACAGTCACGTTATCGAATCCTAGACCACTCCTTCTAGATCGTAGATTATTGCCCTATGACCTATCTCCGCACAGGGATTGGATAAAAAATCATATGAATCTACACTATTCACAATTATTCCGCCCGCATATTGGCTGCAGCGTTCACATCAACTGCCTCCTAAGTTGGCTATTACCTACACCTAGGTGGTAAGGATTGAGATCTAGTGCAATTCAAGCTCTCCAAGGAAGGTAAAAAAAATTCATTTAATCATAATGCAACACATTATCCATTCAATCAACACTCACAAGAGAATTTAGCTCCTCATACCTTCAATTTCGTACAATACAATAAAAAGAGTAATAGAATCCATTACAAATTGATAGGTCAAAAGTTGATCTTCCTCAATTGTCTTCTTTGAACTCAATCTACCTCTTGTCCTTCCTTGATCTTCACCAAATCTAGAGGAATGTGGCCTATATCCTCGTGGATGAGGATGAGAAGTGTTTGGAAGATGGATTGGGAGAGAATTTTCCTGACGGTTATTTGGAATTTTGGCAAAAGTACTATTAAAATTTGAAAATCCCCCTTTTATAGACGAGCAAACAGGGCCTTGGATTGCCCGAGTCAAAGATGGCTCACCTGAGCCAAGTTGAAAACCACAAGTTTGCTGAAAATCCCGTACTAGCTCGCCCAGTCCAGAATGGCTCGATTGAGCCTACTCTCTGTTGGCCAGGCTCGATCGATCCTGAAGAGCTCGGCCGAGCGAGCTCTTTGTCCGACATGGCTCGATTGAGCCAAGCTTAGCTCGGCCGAGCAGAGCCTCTGAAATCTGAAACTGCTCTCCTCTACACTGCTCGGACGAGCCCTTTCTCCTTTGACTCCTAGCTCGGGCGATTTGCCTCCAAAACTCAACCAAAAGTGTTGTTTTATGCTCAAAACTCTACCTACGACATTCAAAACACGAAAACACAACAAAAGAACAACAAAAGCATATGATATAAGAGTAAAATGGCCACACACATGCACGTTCACACACCGAAAAGTAGGTCATTTTATGCACATATCAATCTCCTTTGTTGGGCTTGGCTGAGTTGGACGATCTGTGTGGAATGGCATCTTGGTCTTCCACTTATGTGCGTCTCTCTTTACGAAGTATGCTGCATCCTTGACGTGATTTTCAATAGATGTGGCAGCTCTCATAGTTTTGTTCTTGTTCATTTGCATGATATCCCATTCATGGGCATGAAGTTGTGTGAATATCTCCTTCGTACTCATGCTGGAGAGATCTTTCTCCTTGAGGCTCATCACTTTGACGAACCAATCTTCCTTTCATTTTCGACAGTATCTTCGAGTTCATGTCGGGAAGTTCGTACGTTCTTCCCAACTTCTTTAACTCTGCTACATTGGAGTTAAACCTAACTTTCATTTCCTTTATTGTTTCTCCTGGACACATCTGAAACGATTCATATTTATCCACACACTGTTGGAGCTTGTTGAGTCTCATCTGGCCTGTCTCTTGACTCAAGGTGCCAAGAATGTCCCAGATTTCTTTAGCATTGTTGTACTATAGGGCTTCTGTCACCAGAGGTTCTGACAAGGAATCTATCTTCTGCGGTCCATTCGTCGCAGGGTTTATCCACCATCTCTGGTCCATTTACATTATCACCAAGTCTGTCATTCACCTTCTGGATCTTGATGGGTCCTTCTTCGATTACTCGCGCCATTCTGGGTGAATGTTCTTCAAGGTGATTAATGACCTCTTTTTCCAGGTGTTGTACAATTCTGCAGAGAAGTTCCTCAACTTTGTGTTGTTTGCCATCTTCTTCAATCTGAGCTTAACACAGAGACATAAGAAATATGCAAGAAAAAAAATGGATCTGGTCCTAAGCAACTTAGAAGCAGCTAGTCTGTAAAGACCAACCGCTCTGATACCACTTGTTGGTCCCCGATCAGAGTGTTTATAGTTGTAGCAAAATATTAATAATGTATTGCACTTATCTTGTTGAGGTCACGACTCAGCAAGCGTTTGAGAAATGTGTTTAAGCTCAAATACTCGTTAGATTTACTTCAAGTTATACTACAACACTTGTTGTGTTGAGTTTAAAATAAGCAATAAATAACTAAGTAAAAGCAGTAAATGAACACCGAATTTATAGTGGTTCGAACCAAATGTTCTACGTCCACTCTTCAGCCCTCTTGACTGAAAATTTACTATGATTGATTACAAGGTCAGGCTTTATCTCTAACGTTGAGCAGCTCCTCTGTTTGGTCAGCGCGTACCTTCAAGCACCTCGGTCTTTAATCTTCACCTTGACACTCTTTAGAGAGAGGACAAACCTCCCTTCTCCTCGGACGTCGAACTTGTAAGTTTTATAGTTCTTCCCAGAACCTTTCCTTCTTGCGGCAGTAGCCCGTGATAATCACTCTTGTAGAACAAGGTGACAACTAGATTCTTTCTAGGATAGAAATAATCCCAAGGTTAACCCTATGAGAGAACTTCAAATGTCTCGAGCTAAGCTCGGAAGCTTTCACAAAGCCTTGATCAATGAATGATAGGATTTGAATTAGGCAATGTAGATGAGATCACGCTTGAGCTTAATAATTTCGGAACTGTTGAACTTTTTAACTCTTTGCGAAATCATCTATTTATAGGCAAAGATTCAAACGTCTGTTTGAATCTTGTCCGTTAGACACTGGATCTCTGGTCGCCAATCTCCATCCTTCTTTTTCTGCAAAGTGTAGAGACTCTTCAGGTCTCCTTCGTCTCTGATTGGCATTCTCTTTATTTTAGCCGTCTTTGTCAGAATGGATCTTTGAGTTTAAATCTGGAAACCTTCTTTTTGTCTGTTGATTATCCTTCCTTTTGATTCGACGAGTTTCCATGTGATTTATGATCCTTCTGTCTCACGACTCCGTATTGAATGTTGATTGTTGGCATGCGTTTGCTGGTAGTTGGTCGTCTGCTGATATCTCAGCGATCCTGCTGAGATTCAGCAACAAGCTTGCTTCACTCCTTCAGCATTCTGTTAAGTGCTTCCAGCAGTCTTCGTATATTTGCTAGCCTTTCCAAGGTTTACTAGCTTATTTAGCAGTTTCATTCTAGCTGACTTCTCCAGTAATTTCTTCCTGCATGCTTGGATCTTCCAGTATTCTTCGTGAGCTTTGCTGATTCCTTCAGCAATCTTCTTTATTTCTTCTAGTTCTATTACAACTCGAATATAATTATCCTATACAGGACTCTTACAATTTGACATGATTCTAAGTTGCTAGAAACTAGATTGACTAAGCTTTGATGCACCAAAACTATATAACAATTACAAGTAAGAGAAAATGGCACATTATTCCTAACATCAGTGATATTATAGTATATTTTTTATAGACAACGAGCAAATTTATCGCTCTATATGTTATTTGAAAATAATTTTGCTCAATTATTTTTTTTCAAAGTAAATCTTATTGAATTGTTTATTTTGTTTATTGGTATAAGCTCGAATAACATTTGCTTTATGTAAATATGGTCTTTTATGAAAGTACATATTGGTCCCAAAATTGGAGAGTATATAATGCAACGAAAAGTAAGTTTAATTGCACTTGTTCTCCGAAACGGATTGTTGGTCTTGAAATCAAAGAGTATATAATGTAGCGGAAAGTAAGTTTAATTGCACTTGTTCTCCGAAACTGACTGAAATATAGTTTTGGGTTTATGAAAGTAAGTTTTAAGCACAGTTGGTTATTAAGTAAGTTTCAGAGAAATACACTTCAATACTTGGCTAAGTATTGAAGGTTTTAAAGTAAGCTGGGAAACTTAAGTATGCTGAAACTTAAAGAAAACAAATAAACAACACAGGATATTATAGTGGTTCGGACTTAAAACCATATGTCCACGCTTCCAAACTCAATCGGGAATCCACTATGTTTGGTTACAAGTCTCCTTACGATCTATAAACAACATGTTGATACTCCATCCTTCGGTTTGTTGTCGTCACTCACCTAGGAACTCCTTGTTGACTTAGTCTTCAGGTTGAAGTGAGGACGCACATCACAACCTTCTTCCTGGTAGGTTGGGTGTTTCCTCGTTCTTCGGTGGCTAGACGCTCGTGAGAATCAGTGTTCAAGAGTAGAACATTGATTGCTATGAATATTACTTAGAAAAGTAATATTCACCAAAGTATAGCTTTCAGCTAATAGCTTCAACCTCGTGCACTTAGACAGATGCACGAAGTGATTAACATGAGTAAGAAACTCAAGTGTCGTGTTAAGAACACGGAGTATCCGATAACTTTTCATTAGAAAGTTTGGCAGAGTATAGGCTTATCTTTGCTTGAGAGTTCGTAACCTTTTCTGGTTAAAATGTTGAGTTATTTATAGGCGCATCCTTCGATGTTTGAATTTCTGCCCATTAGACACAAAATTCCAGTCGTTAAAGACAAGAGGAATGTTGTCCAATCACACCCATTCTTTGGTAGGTCTGTTCTGCTCTGCTCTAAAAGGTTGTACTTGCCTTGTACTTTCTACCTGCTCTTGTTAGACTAAGTTTCAGTCCGAGGAATCCAAGTATTGGACATCTCGTACTGATTTTTGCTTAGCATTTACTCGCATTTAAGTCTGACTTCGATTGGCTTGCCTTGTGTTCCTCGTGCTTATTGAAGAGAGCCTCCATACTGATATTACAAGACTCAATATGGGAAATCCTTATACTGACTTCCTAAAGTCAGTATGGGCATCTCTTATACTGACTTCCCAAAGTCAGTATAGCCCATAGCCATACTTAGTGAAACCAAGTTTCTCGCACGAATATTTCATCAAATCTCGAGCATCTTCTTTGCTTGGTCTTTATTACTTAAGCTCTATTACAACTCAATCAATCCTATACAAGGATTACATTATAGAACTCTAGACACTTTGTGCTGAAGTGAGTTTTGACATATCAAAACATCAAATTAAGGAGGGAACTAAAACTTAGTTCCTAATAGTACACAATGTAAGTAAAAATTATTTTTCTTGACATATTAATCAACATGCGTAAATTCATTTACTCACAATACATGATATAAACAAAAATGTTTTTAATAACAATGCAACTTGTTACCTTAAATGTATTTCCTAACATGTAGTCATGTGAGAAGTGGGGGGTTATCATGTCACTCCTATTATGATACCCGTTGTTGTTAGTTTAGACCCCCACCCTATCACAACACTTCTTGAGACAACGGATTATATTAGTGCTAGGATAGTGATATGTGTCGGGATAACTTCTCTTTAACGAAAGGTGAAGCTGTTGGCATAGACTTAATTTGTAGTAGTGATCATTAGTTCAGATGTTGATGGTAAGCCCCTAATTGTTAAACTATAAGTAACCAAACTGAAACATAGCTTCTATTATATAGAAAGATAGCGTGAAACATAACTTCAGTTTATGTTCTGGATAACATAGCTTGAGCATAAGTTTTTGATTCCTCATTTCTAAGCTCTTCTTCAATCTGATCATTTCTTCCTCGTTGATCTTTAGACAATCAATCTTCAAATGATTTGGAAATCTCATTTGTAATGCGTGCGTTGAAACCGCTTAAACATTTGTGAATTATTCATAGCTTGTTTCTGACTGATGCTCATTGGTATTGTTTGACTTTCTACTTTCGTCTAAATCAGCCTTTCCATTAAAGTTCTCAATTGTTTCTCTAATTCTCTCACTGAAGTGTCTTCTTCTCTTCTTGTTTTAGTAGATGCACTCACAGTTACCTGGTTGTATGGAACCAGTTGGTTTCAGTCATCAAGATTGGAAGTTGTTCTTGACAAAGAATGCAACTTTTTTTCTGATTCCTCAGAGGTGACTGAACTGATTAATTCTCATATTATTGAGTCATTAGAGATCAAACTCACGTGTTTGTAAAAATACAAAGACATATTTTATTGACATGGTCGATATTATTTGGCATGAACAATCATCATTTGGCATGCGAGATATTATTTTGTCATTCATATCAGCCACTTCGTATTTCTTTCCAAGTTCGGTCAGTTTGCTGATGATGGTGTTGAAGCGAGCTTCCATTTCCTTGATTGTTTCACATCGAATCATAGCAAAAGTAACATATTTTCTACGCATACCTTTAGTTTGTTGCGATTTATTTGTTCGGATTCCTTGCACATATTCACAAGGTGATCCCATATTTCCTTGGTGGTTTCATAGTGTGCAACATCCTTCATTCTGTCTTCATCCAGCATGGAGAAGATGATATCTTGAGCTTGATATTCTAATTGATTTTTTTTTGTCCTTGGCTATCTATTCGCCAACTGGCTTTCTAATTAACTATGGTTCATCGTTGGTTATTTGATTGGTGTTTGCCTTCATTATCTCAATCGATCTGTGTAATTCACAACGTCAAACTTGGGAAGTCTATTGGTTGCAATTAGCTCTTCATGTTTGCTAAAACAAAACATATGAAAAAAAACATGATCTGGCCCTTAGTGACTTAAAACATTCAATCTAAAAGATCAACCGCTCTAATACCACATGTTGGTCCCAAATATATAATTAACTAAAAGCTACGCAGTCAGTTAACCAAACAGAGTAAGCACGAAATAAAAATAAAGTGTGGAAGTGTGTGTGTTACAAATTTAGTTACAAGTTATTTTGTCTTCAAAAGAATAGTCGAACAGTTTTAGGCAATTTATAGATATACTCCACCAGTTGATGACCGGTGGGTTTCAAAAGTCAAAATAAGGCGAGTAGAAATAAAAAAAAGTAAATCAACACAACAAATTATAGCGGTTCGAGATCTCAATATCCCTACGTGACTACGTCCACAATTCTTCCTGTCAGTAGGAAGAAAATCCAATGTTCACTGTTGTACACACTTTACAACTAGTAACTTCTATTTATAGGAGACACAACTTTCTCCAATTACAAGATGTTCCACCGTTAGGTCCTTGTACACCTCTGTGTTGAACTTTGTGGCTATATTCTTTCTTTACAATACTTCTTCAAAACCACGAGGGTCTCTTACCTCAAATGACGTTCTGGAGATGAGTACTTTTTTTGGTTTCTTAGATAAGAGACTAGAGAGGATCATAAAGCTAGAAGATTTTAAAGTTCTTCTGAGGTTCTTAATGTTGATTGAAGGCTTAAAGTTTTTGAATGGTTCAAAAGTTGTTTCTCTGCTCTATAAGGGTTTATTTATAGTGTGTCGTATGGAATAGATCAATTGAACACATCAACACATCTCCCATGTTTAGCAGGTAGCCATTTATCCTTTTCCTTCCTACTTCCTAACCTTTCTATGAAGTGACCTCAGGACAACCCTTTTATCAAATAGACTTTTTACTGGTTGGACAGCATTCCCAACATAGTATATATTCCTAGGTAAGCCATCTAAAAGTTGAGCTCATTCAACTCTGGATCTTTCTCAATTGTCTTCCTCACAATTGGATGCTATTTTTGTCTTCAAACAATAAAAAACTAACTTAATCAGCTTCCCTTTTGTTTTGTCTTCAACTACAGTTCCTTTGTCTTCAGTTGAGAGTTGTTGTGACTTCCTAATTAGTCTTTGAACTTTCGGTTTCCCAAGCTCACAATGGCTAAAACCAAGTAAGGTCTAATTGATCTGGACTAAGAGTCAATCTACTCATCGGCGTCTATACAACTTTTAGATGATTGTAGGTTTCTGACATTTCATCGAAACTACATATTTCCTAATAAGTAATTAAGACAAAGTATTTGATGTTTATTTTTCCATCTATAGCAACAACTCTTTTTAAAATTTATTTCTCTTTTATATCTTGTACAATTAACCTAATCATATAATTTTATGTTATCTAAAATACACCATATGATTTATTTATGTATCCGACATAAAAGATAAATTAATACGCGTTATATATATGTTATGAAACCGTGATGGGAGGGGAGAGGTCAACTTGAAAAGGTGACTACATATTAAAGGGTAAAATAAGTTCGTTGGTCATGAAAAAAAAGGGTTTTAGTTGTTTTGAGAAAATGAGTTATTTATTCATTGAATAATTATTAGGTTGGATATTTTGGTAAATTCATATATAATGATGATGAGAGTGGGTATCTTTTTGATATTGTTCAAATAATTAATAATTGGGTTAAGTATGTAAATTCCAAGGTTTTTGATATTTCTTATGTAGTAACAATATACAATATTTCATTTGTCGCAACTATCCTAGTTTGGAGCACGTATCAATTTTTTTAATAATAATATTTTAATTTAAATTGACATATTGAAAGGTTTTAAAAAACTCAAATTCATGATATCTTAATCACAATTAAAAGACAAAAATTTGCGTTAGGCACGTCTAAACGGTTTAGGCGAGTTTTATCCATACCCAAATGGATTCATCCATCCCAAATAAAGTTTATTAATCCTCAATTAAGGTATATTAGATGGGTTTGACTTGAATTAATGAATAAAATCCACCTAAACTATTTAGGCGTGCTTAACATGAGACTTTTTCCAATTAAAATACTTTCATTAATACATTCGGAGTAAAGGGCCCACGTATCACTTTTGCTCACCAATTATGTCATATAATAGAAGGGCAGTTATGTAACCATTTATTTTTTAAATTAGGGTAAATAGGGGAAAATATTCTAAATTATTTTCGTTTTCGGAAAAATACCGCAATCTATTTTCATAAGTTAAAAATATTCTAATATTTACTTCCATTTATGAATTATACTCTATTTTATTGATATTTTGGGAAAATACTCTAATGTATTATTATTAGTTAAAAATACCCCGATCTTTAATTTCATTTACGAATTATACCAAAACGAGAAATATTATTGGCTCACACAAAGATGGCAGTCAAAACAACTATCTTTTTCTGTGTTAAATTTAATATACTAAACAATTAATATTTGATATATATTCTGAAAAGTATTTAAACATCATCTTCTGCTTTCTTTTTTTGTTTCCTTCGGTTGGTGTAACGTACAATCCAAACGAAGGCGCATATATTTCGATACAAAATCGCACGTCAAAACATGCATTGAAAAAAAATAAGGAATTCAAGCAACTGAAAGAAAAAAAAAAAAAAAGAGAGCAGAACATGAAGTTTTAAATACTTTTTTTAGAATATAAATGCATTTGAATATATAACAATTATTGATTGTTTAATATCTTAAATTTAATACGGACGAAGATACTTGTTTTGACTGTCATCTTTGTGTGAGTTAATAATATTTGTCGTTTTGGTATAATTCACAAATGAAATTAAATATTGAAGCATTTTTAATTAATAATAATGCATTGAGGTATTTTCCTAAAATATTAATAGATCAAGGTATAATTCATAAATTGAACTAAAAATTGGGGTATTTTTAAATTATCGAAATAGATTTGGGTATTTCATAAAATCAAATTTTATCTTCAATTACTAATAAACGTGAATCGTACGTATAAATTTACTTTCTCAAGAAAGTAATCATTCACGATTCTTCCGCATTAATAGTTGACACGTTGCTATACAATCATAGCTACAAAATGATTGTACTAGAGTATTTGGTATGCATTTTAAATTGTTTGATTATTCTATTTAAGTAAGGATCCTGTTTTAATTTTAGATAAAAGTAGCTTTAACACTCGACATCTAGAAAAACTGTATCCTTGATATGTGAAAATTTAATACTCCCTCCGTCCCATTATAATTGGCCCCTTTCTTTTCGGCACGGAAATTAAGAGTTGTGAGTGTAGAATGAGTTAGTGGAATGAATATTTTATTGTTGTGTGTGAAAAAGTTGCCATTTTTGGAAAGGGGCCAATTTAATTGGGACGCCAAATTCGGTAAGTGGGCCAATTATAATGGGACGGAGGGAGTATCATATATGATTCATCAAATTTAGCATATTAAAAAAAGAGATATATAACGATATATTTGAAATACATATTAAAACATAGTTTTCGTTTCCATTTCATGTTAAAATTCTGAGTTTTTTTTTTATATTTTTATAAAAAAGTAAATGGTGAAAACACGATGAAACAAGATTTGCAATTTGTTTCTTTTTGTCTTGTTTAAACAATATATATACAGCCAGGGGCGAAGGCAAACTTAGGCGGGGTTGCCGACTCCTGACGGTCGGAATTTTTAATTTTTTTATAGTTATATTTCAAAAAAATTGTAAGACTCGATCTAATCGTGATATGGTCGAGCCCCGGAACTTGAAATCTGTCTCTGTCCCTGTATACAACACCTTTAGACAACTTCGAAGAAAGAAACACCACAAACTGAAGTGAGTTTGTCACGTTCATTAGTACTCCCTCCGTCCCGCTAGATTAATACACCCACTTACCGAATTCGGCGTCCCAATTAAATTGGCATCTTTCCAAAAATGGCAACTTTTTCATACACAACAATAAAATATTCATTTCACACTCACAACTCTTAATTTTCGTGCCGAAAAAAAATGAGCCTATTTAAACGGGACGGAGGGAGACTTAATAATTATAAATTAAAGGTGAAGACTTGAAATGAAAGTGAAGAACTAAGAAATTGGATGAGGATCCTCTGTAGTGTTTAAATATGTGCATATTTCAACCATTTATTTATGTTATATGATCTTTAACTAATATTTAAATGGTTGGCAGCATCTCCCTGCCGTGTTTTAAACTCATCAAGGATCCCATCCAAAATTATAAACTTAATTGTAATTGTAATAAAAATGTGTGCCGCCATCAAGCTTGACTGGACAAATAGATGAACTAAAAATTCATGTTTCCATCCAATCAATCATCATCGATTTTGTCTTCAATTCAACGTTTTCATTTGTCTTTATTCATTAATTTATTTTGGTGTTTTACTTATGCATCCACTACTTTTCTTCCGTATTTTCAGCTTTGTCTTGATTTACAACTTTAACTTTTGAAATTAATTAATTAATTATCATACCTCATCATGAAGTCATTAATCCACTTCTTAAAGCATATATAAAATTATTCAAATCATTACTTTTAATCTAATTAAAATTAATAAGAGGTGATTTAAATTAAGAATATAATGCTTAAAGTAATGTGCGATTTGCTATTGAACCAATATCAATCATTTGCGACATATATGTCTAGCTAGCTATTTAATATTTACCAAATTAATACACAGCTCTTCAATTATTTGAATATGACAACTCAAGTCCCAATTGCCAATGGGTGTGAACTCATCCATATTTTGATGCCCCATCTCATCGATTCCGCCCCCATTTCATCGGTCTTTTAAGAAAGAAAGAAAAAAGATTTTTCAGTTTGTAGAATTTGATTCCTGGGAATAATTAAGTATCAACTAAAATCCAAAACAAAATACAACTAACTAATTAATTAACTTAATATTTAAATAAATTATTTGAAATTGAATATAATATTCCATAAGAAGGAAAATGTGATCGACAGAGACATCTAAATTGAGTAAAAATAAGTCCTCATCATTATATACACTTCTGGGTCGAGTTTACTATCATTAGACCTTCAGTTCAGAAAGCAAAGCGGTCCATCATGGGAGAAAAATCTCAAGTACAGCACCCAGGAATTATCACCACTGGTGAGATGATTAATTAGTTAATGAAGAGGGTTCCGTCTTTGATTACACATATATCATGTATATATAATAAATGCGCGCATTTTTTGAATTTCAGTAGTATCAGATTCAGAAGAAAGCAAGAAGAAATCATCATGGTTAGTGGTGGGAGAAATAGAATACAAATGGTGGATGGAGATGATAATCTACTCCATCTTGGTGGTGGGAGGGCAGTCGGTGGGAACTCTGCTGGGCAGAGTGTACTACGACAAAGGCGGCAAAAGCAACTGGATGGCTACGCTTGTTCAAGTTGTGGGTTTCCCAGTTCTCATCCCCTTCCAATTCTTCTTCTTCACTTCAACTTCAACTTCAACTTCAAACTCAATCATGAACCCGCGTCCACGTGCCTCCTTCCCCATCGCCCTCGTCTCCTTCTACGTCGCCATCGGCATATTCCTCGCCGTCGACTGCATGCTCTACTCCATCGGCCTCCAATACCTCCCAGTCACCACCTACACGCTCATCTGCGCCACCCAACTGGCCTTCAACGCCCTCTTCTCCTTCTTCCTCAACAGCCAGAAGTTCACTCCCTACATCGTTAACTCGTTAGTCCTCCTCACCATCTCATCCACCCTCCTCGTCTTCCAACCCGACGACGGCGGCACCACATCTGCCGCCGCGTCCAAGAGGAAGTATGCGGTTGGGTTCATATGCACGGTGGCGGCGTCTGCAGGCTACGCCATCATGCTGTCACTAACGCAGCTGGCCTTCCAGAAACTGATTAAAAGGGAAACGATCCGAGCCATAATCGACATGACTATTTATCAGAATCTGGTGGCGACGTTTGTGATCATCATAGGTCTGTTTGCGAGTGGGGATTGGAGGAGACTCCACGCAGAGATGGAGGGGTATAAACTAGGGAAAGTCTCCTACTTGATGAACTTGATCTGGACATCAGTTTCGTGGCAGGTTTTTGGGGTGGGCTGTGTTGGTTTGATTTTCAAGATTTCTTCCTTGTTTTCGAATGTGATCAGTATTTTGGGGCTGCCGGCGGCTCCGGTGTTGGCCGTGATCTTCTTGGGGGAGCGGCTGACGGGGTTGAAGGCTGTGTCGATGCTGCTGGCGATGTGGGGGTTTGTTTCCTACATTTATCAGCATTATCTTGATGATTTGGAGGCTAAGAGGAGGAGAGAGAGAGGGGAGGAATCTGGTTCGGGTGAAGTGGAGGCCGTTGCTCTTGTTGATGAGGGAGGAGGAGGAGGATCTGCATCTGCTGCTTCGAGAGTCGGTGCTGACATTTCTTAGATGTTTTTGGTTTTCGATTTGAAAAAGAAAAAAAAAAAAAAAAGAAGAAGTAGAAGATATTGATTGTGTAGAGTTTCGTTGTTTGTGCCGATTTTTCATAATTGCTGGTTGGATATGCGTGGATGATTCGAGTACTCACCACCACTCGACTATAAAAATCATATCTTATAAATGTGGTCATTCGAATTTAAGTCTCAAATTAATAGTCCCAAAATTAATAGTCCCAAACCGAGATGTCACAATAAGTAATGTTTATGAGTTAATAATTTACTAATGAGTGTAAAAAAGTTTATTATTTTAGAAAATAAAATTAATAAATGAGATAGACTAAAAAAATAAGTGAGACTAAATTGAGACGGAGTGAGTATTAATGTTTGCTCATTTTTCAAAATAATTTAGCATTTATAAAATTATGATTTAATTGCTAATATTTATTTATTTTAATAATATAATTTTATTTGCAAGAAATTACAAAAAAAGGAATTAAAATGTAAAATGCTAGGTTATTTTCTAGTTAAAATTTCAAAAATAGATCGTTGTTGTTAGGAATTAATGCTAGTTCCTTATCTCTTATTTTTGGCATAACGAACTAGTTCTAAAACTTGTCAGTTCTATTTGACTTAGATAGGGTGATTTCACATATATATATATCCTTGTATAGGTTAATTGAGTTGTAAATAGATTAAGAATTACTAAAGACATCACTCGAAGATTGATTCTTCCAATTCATTGGAGAAGCGGGCACGCTTGTAACGAAACTTGCAAAGAGTCATTTGCGAAGCTTTCAATCAGAACAAGCTTCACAACTAGTATAAAGAAGAGCTACTTCAAGAACTGATAGCAAAGTCAACAAACGAAAGAGACGTTCTTACATGATATACACATAACACATCACTGAAAATGTCTGAACAACTGTAGATCTCGAAAAGAGTGTACAATGACTAGAAGATGAGGCAAACTCAACACGTTTGGAAACCTACGAATACTCAAGATGAGTATCAGTTATTGATTGTTGAAGACGTTGCAAAAGCTACCGATTCCCATGGAGTTTGTTACCTATCTCGATTAAGAGATTCAAGTCTTCAGTCAGTTTTCGTGTCGCCTGACCCGAGACTCTCAGCATTCTTTGTTAGAGTTATTTTCTGGAGTTCACTCTCTTTAGAGGTGAATCCGAAGATCGGTTTCTGAACTCATTTAAGAAACTGACACACATAACCAACTACTGCTATGTTTTGTGAGGAACTCAAACTCACACCAACCTTCCAGCTGGTGAGGGCTAGCGACGTGTTTGTGGTAAAGCCAACTTGCGTTAAGAGAATAAGCTACATCATGGACTTGCTGGGTGTGTATATAGTCGGAGGACGTAAGAGCTTTCATGCGACTGCTATATATCAGTGACATCACTTGTAACCGTGTTCTAGTTTAATGATCCACCTAGCGGTCAAAGAGTGGACGTAGAATCCTTTGAAATTAAAAAAAGATGCTTGTATTTTTTACTGCTTTCCACACTTCACTTTTTTGGTTTTGCCTGCTTTGAAACCTAACAACTAGCAAGTTGTTGAAGTATATTTGAAAACTGATAAATAATTCTTTGCGATCTAAAATATTTTCAGAGTCTCAACTGACTTGAGTAAGAGTCAGCTGAGATCACCACATATTTGCAAAATCTTTCGCCGCATATGTATTCTCTGACTTTTTGGGACCAACATATATTATTAGTTAAAATGTATTTTAGTAAATGCAAGGAATAATTCCTTGCATATTTAGATGGTAACTTGTACCCCCAAAATTTTATTTTCCTTTTTAATAAATATATATATTTATTATTTAGGGAACGGATCAAGAGAAAGATCTTAACGTGAGAAAATAAGAAAGATGTTTGATTGTGTTCATGAGGTTACTTGGTTGTGTTTTAGTTGTTGCTTGATTGTGTTTTAGTTGTTGATTGTTTCAATATAAACCGTTGATTTTTTCAGATCTAATGGACATGATTCATTCTTTTTTCTTACATGGAGATTTTTTTTTACATGATCTCTCCTCTTATTATTTATATATATATTTTTACATATTATTTATATATTTTCTTATATAATGTATGTTGGTCCCTAACTATCAGAGTCGTCGTGTTGATAACTAACCACACACACGAAATGCAGTGGAATAAATAGTTCACTTGCACTTTATATTATTATCAAAGAGAGTTTAGCTCAACCTTGACTTAAGATTTACTTGCAGATATACACTAACAACTTGGTTGCTAGGTTTCAAAATTGTCTCAATCACCAAGCAATAAAACAGTAAAACCACAGTCAAGACACAATATTTATAGTGGTTCAATCAATAGATCTACGTCCACTCCTTAGCCGAATCACTAAGAATTCACTAAGAAAATATACGAAAATACAAGGAATCATCTTTCACGTGCAGTAGGCGGTGAACTTTCGAGCCGGCTACTTCACGACTATCCTCTATTACTTCGTAATCCTTAGTCAGCTACAGCTCCAGCCAAGTCAGGGGCGACACCTTCGTAAAACTTGTCTTTCGCTGATAATGATGGGAGATTTTAAAGTCCTCTCCTGAACTTCTCTGTTTTTGGCAATATGTCCGTCAGAGTAAGTCTCTTTTCAGAGGAATGATTGATGGATGCTTCCAAGATCGGAAGGTATCCCAATGATTGAACCTTAAAAAGGATTCAATGAACCACTTGAGTGTCAGATCTTGAATGTAGGGGACACTCGGTGGTTGAGAGATTTAAAGATTCTTCTTGTCTTGTTAATGCTCTCGTGACTACTTTCTCACTTTGTCTTTGTCAAAGGAATCTTGAGATTTGCCTTAGCTCGTAAGTTGTGAATGCAGTAAACATAGTGAGTGAAGCAGTAGTCCACTCTCTCTTTTGGACTTGTCTTTTATACCTGGAGATTCAAACATTTGAATCTCCATACCCGTTAGACACAACAGTTCCTTCGTCCAAGAGTGGGTAGACTTTATCTGTCTTTTTTGCCTTCGTACAGTACTTTCCGACCTACTTCTAGAAAGTCTTTGTCATAGCGTGTAGGTTTTGTCAGAACGGTAGTGTAGCAGTCGTTGTTAGTTGTCTCGCTTTGCTAAGCTTCTTCGGTACAATCTGCTAACCTTCCCTAGCAATCTGCTAGATAAATATCGGACTGCTGACTTCTCAGCAATTGCTCATATTATCTCTGATTCCTACGAATTGGATTGCTGACGCCTTAGAAATCTCCTTCTTCGCATATGACTGCTAACTCCTTTAGCAGTCTCCTTTATCTGCTAGGAATACTTCAACAATCTAATCTATTACAACTCAATACTTAGCCTATACAGGACATTACAAGAGTTGCTAGATTATGCTAGAATTCAGCAATGATCGACCAAATGCTAAGGCTTTTATTCAACTAAACCTATTACAAATTTGATCCTAAAGGGAGAATTACAAAATAATTCCCAACAATTTCCCCCCTTTTGGTGCGATCAAAGCCTACTATCGATTGCTGAGACTAAGTTAGAAGAATTCTGAGTTTTACAATCTTTGCTAAACATACTATCTCAGACTCTTATCAACTTAAAATCTTAGCAAAAATGATTGGTTTTGAAAAATTCCACCTCAAAATATGCTGGGAAATATTCTCGCTTAATACATCACAAGTAAATACTGAAAATATAATATGCTAGAAATCCTAGCATCCTTAAGAACAACAGACATTTACCAACCAACCAGCAACCAACAAAACATAGCATCCACATTCAAATTTGTTGAATACATGAAAAGTGTATGTCAACTAAGGCACACACACATGAAATCAGAAGTGGACAATGAGGTTTTGTCGCGAATCTGATGATTTCATATATGATTTGGAAAATACAGGTTACAATGAAATCAATCAGAAATAAGATAAGGCTAGAGAGAGACCTTTATATTATGCGTTAGGGGCCGGATTTGACTTATCAAATGAATCCAGTTTGCTCATTGTTAGCGCCATAAATTAGTCTAGACGTGCTTGGCTAGCCTCCCTCTCCTTTGCTTCTCTCTCCAATCTTTTCTCCAACTTCTCCATCTTGATTTCCATCTCTTTCCTCAACAGCTCTTCTTCTTCTTTCAATCTTGCTTGCTCAACAATCCTTTGTTTTCCCCCCTCTTTGATCGCATCAAAGAAAGTGGTGGAGAAAGATTTGAAGTTAGCAGTTGTCTCCTCCTTGTGCTCAGCAACATTCACTTTAAGGACCACCACGTCTGTCTGTACCGTAGAGACGGTTGCTGCTACATGGGTGACCTTTTCCTCAACATGATCAACCTTCTGTTGAACCTCGGTGACTGTGGATTTGAATCCAGAAACCTCACCCCGAACCTCAGCAACTTCCTTCCTGACTTCTTCAAACGCCTTAGCTTGTTGCGAGTCTCGTAGTTGCAGGGCGGTATTGATCATAGACACGACATAGGATTGGAGATTGACTTGTACGGGTTCAACACTTATGGGAGCATCAGGAACAGCAAGCTCATTTTCTTCAACATGTTCAGGATTTGAGACATGTCCTTCATCGATTTCCATCACAGCAGACTCCGGAACAGAAATCTCAAGTGCTAGAACACTTGCCTCCCATGCTTCAAAATAAGCATTCTCCACGAACAACATCTTTTCTTCTTCTTCGACCCATATTTGTTTCATGGCATACACCGTATCTAGATCACATATGAACCATCGATACTCTGTAAGAAACTTCGCTTCCTCAGCAACCACTGCTTGCAACTCTGCATCCCATCCTTCTTCCAATTCCTTGACTAGGTCCATAGCAGAGACATGAGTAATAGCGGCTCGTAGTGCGGTAGCAGCCTGGTCAATTCCTTTATGTACTGAAATCATCTCAAGATGGCGTTGCTTCTTAGCTTCTTCCTGCATGGCTCTCTTAGCAGCCATACGCTCCAAAAGTCTGACTCGCATCCTCTCTGCATAATCAGCTTTTCTTTTATGGTAGGCAGCAATAGCAATTACTTGTCGTGTGGATAGTTGTACATGTGCAGCAGAACGTTCATCGGGTGCGAAAGCTGATGGAGGTAACGACTTGGACTCAGAGAACAGTCGATGAGCCCGAATGGTTCTCAACCTCTCCAACACTTGTTTATCTAAATATTACTTCGTAGAGGGCGGTTGATCCATCCATTTATTTTCCCATAGCTCTTCTTTGCGCCTAAAAGTCAAACCTTGCCTGGCAATTAAGAGCATCCTTTCTTCAAAGCACAACTCGTGCATGATATAGTCATAGGTCTTCCACCTCCTGAACTCTTTGCCTAGCTGTTATCTCCGAACTTAACTTTGGGGCCATAATAAAATATTTGAATGTCTGAGAATAACTCCTCATTCCCCTTCATATGTGCGGAGCATCCGCTATCAAGGATCCATTCATTTGATATGCTTAATGTCTCAGCACTTGGATCTTATCCCTGCAAAACAATCAATTAGGTTGATTTAGGTACCCGCTTAGCTTCGGGTCTTGCAGCATTAGCATGGATCATGATTCCTTTTGGAACCCACATCTTGGTGATCTTCAAGATTTTCTTCTTGATCTCACCATTCACCACCTTCTCGACCTTAGGGTTAACATGCCTAACAATGTTAGATCTAGGTGTTGTAGTGTGCTTAGCCTTCCTTGTCCTTTGAAATGTAAGTGGGTTGGACTCAGGCCTCACATAGGTGTTCCTCCTAAGTGGTGTGTACTGTTGATACAACGGTCTTACAGAAGTGTATTGAACATGCTTGCCCTTACGAGAAGTAGGATATGCTATCCTCGCGTTGAGAACATAACGCTCAACAGTCCTTGGTATTGCTGAATGTGGTTTAGCATTTGCTCTCTGATTCCTCTGCTGAGGTCTAGCAGGCACGTGATTAGCATTCATCCTTTGGATCCTCTGCTGAGGTCCAGCAGGTGATGGGTTTTGTATACTGAAAGAATTTATTATAATGAGTATACAACGGTCTATTTCTCCCATCTGTTAAACAATCTTACATGTATGTAACAATGATATCCTCTTGTCTCACTGATAGGGACGATCATACGGCGTGTTGTAGATCGCGGAAGACAGTATGATCACTTGACCTAGTGAGACATAAACCTGATCACAACCGAGACAGCGTATGAGGATACGTCTGTCCGGAAGGCTGCGGCATTGTCGGAATAAGTAGTCTGTCTTGATTGCTTGACATGCTGGTACGCAAGGGTGGCGTATTGATGGACCGCAGTAAGATGTATTCGACTGTCTGACATCAGCGAATACAAGATCTCGATATTGATTGAGTCCAAACCCTAACGAAGGTTCAGGGGTTTGCACGGGTTGACTGTTGCTTTGACTTGCCATGGTGGAGAGCCTAAGTAACGTGCTCGTATATCCGCATCTTGGGTAACAACAGTTCGTGTAGTACCGCCTGAGACTGGGTTTAGGTAACCATATCCGAGTAATAGGATGGGGACATTCTCTGAGGAGCTCAATGACATTCATCGTGCCAAAGTCCTGCAGGCTGATTAAGTTCAGGCACAAGTGATAAGGATTGAGTGGTACTACTCAGGAATAATAAGATATTAATTAATTGTAGTTAGTGCTGGTCAGAAGCTCCAATTAATTAATGGATGTCCGGTAACCTTAAATATGGGGATTCTCATTTAATGTAGCCTGTTCTCATAACGTGGTAATAAAGGGGTAGGTCAGTATTAATTATGTGGTGAAAAAGAATTAATATTAATTAATTAATTATGTCGTGGGTTGTGGATATGAGAATTAATTAATTCAAAGGTCCACTTTATTATTTGCATTAGGTTCCAGGACTGGCCCAAATAAACATGCTGAAAAAAGGCCCAATAGCCCATTAGGGATAAAACGCTGGGTCTATAAATAGACCACTCTCTCTTGGAAACCCTAGCCACTTTTGTGATCATTCAAATCAGTCAAAACCCTAGGTTAGAGAGATTGAGGGGCGGCACCTGTAGAGGGGAGAAGAAGAGTTTTTCTGCTTCGGCCTACAAAACAAATCTGTGGAATCCTCACGAGTAGCAGATCTGAACAGCATTGGGACACAGCCCTGAAGATCTAATCTGGAGAACATATTTCTTTCTTCTTCTCTTTTTTTTCGATTTTATCTGAGAAATTAGATATCTAATTTCTGTTTCCCCAGATTAAATCGAATCGCGTGGTTGAATTAAAATTGGATATTCAAACGCGAAAGATCGGATCAGACTCTACGGAATTACGGTAATCTCTCAATCCACGAATCGAATTAAATTCATATGAGCATGCTAGGTTTTATTGTGAATTATGATTGTATGAAATATCCATAAATCGATCCGGTTCAGTTGGATTTTGTGATTGGGTTCACTAGAAATCCCTACAATTGGTATCAGAGCCAGGTTTCTGATTTATGGCTCTGTTGTATACAATAAATTCAAATATGCATGTATGAATTTTATTTATATTGTGGATGGTTTTTGTTCCTCGTGGCAACCCGTTTGATTCAGCGCGCGGTGGTTTATCCGTGTAGGGCTGAATTAATTTTGTAAAATCATGAGAAAATCCGTGATTTGTGTAAATTTGAAAAATTGTAATAGAATAGATTATTCTGTAATTTTGTAATTTCAAATCTGTAATTGGACGGGTCGAGGACGAAGAACGAAAATGGAGCCGACAGGTCGTGGGTGACGGCGCGCGACACGGCGAACGGCGAAGCAGCGGCACGCGCGGGCGGAGGCCGGCGACAGCGCGGGTGGCGTGGCAACACACAGGGGCGGTCGGCGGTGGCTGTCATCCGGTGGCTGCTGTCCCTGCGGCGGTGACTCGTGTTTTGGTGGTTTGTGTAATCCTATGTAAACCCTAGGGTTTGCATTAGGGTTAGGGCAAATCATCAGATCACAAAGGCCTAAATCCCAAAAGTTTTAGTGGTTGAAGATTTGGAGGCCCTAGAAGATTTGAAGAAGATTTGAATTTATCAAATTAAATTCAAATTCAAATTGTAATAGATAGGTTTTATTTTTCCTATTTTGTGGGGCCACGAGGAATTTTTGTTTGCCTTAATTGTCCTCGTATGATATGTGATTTATTTATGTGCACAATTAAGCATGTGTAGATAATAGGAAAAGCAAGATTTATTGCTTTTATTATTTACGGCTTTCCAAGCATGCTTATGTGATTAATTTCTTGTTGGATTATATTTTGGGAATTTTTGGGCTTGTTTAATTACATGTAAAAAATTGGAAAATATAATGACAAAGAAATTATATGTGCGCATATAAGAAACCTTTTAAAAGAAAAATACTAAGCATATTTTTTAATTAAAATCAATAGACATCCACAAAGCGGTCCTAGACTGCAAGTGTATCTCTCGTTCTGGTAAACGTCTACGAGTGTAGCTTGCTAGTTCCTAGAGGTGCATGTGTACGGTTGTTGGGATTTCTAGACAAACAATTTAAATCATGTGAATAGTGGGAGGGTTTTGCGTAAACGTCTACGAGTGTAGCTTGCGTAGATCTCTTTCATAAGTATTCTAGGATTGATTTAAATTATAGATAACAAAAGCTTTGAGGGCTATGCAGTATGGTTACGTGCCATGCTAAACTGTCTCTTTTGGCCGGAGTTAAATTTGTGGTTAAAGGCTTAGAAGCATCTTAGAATATAATGCAAGAATTGCATCCCTGTTCTTGAGAGATGGCTTGGTCTAAGGTTTTCACTAATTATTAATTTCTAGTGTCAAAAGGTTCCTGACATGATAGTGAAATTAAATGAATTGGGGCTTAAAACCCGCAGTTCTAATTGAGGGTGACATCGTAAACGTCTACGAGTGTAGCTTGCGGTGGGAACTCTTGGGCAATTAGTGGAAACCATTTGTATTTGATTTATTAAAAGGTTTTCAATGCATTTGTTTTCGAAGTTCTACATGTATGTTCTTATTTAAGATTCTTTATTGTTTCAGATATGTCTATGTCTAATGTCATCAATATTCTCGCACAAAACACTTTAACTGGTCCAAACTTCCTAGATTGGAAACGCAATCTCGAATACCTCCTGATTGCAGAAGAACATATGTTTGTTCTGCAAGTACTTCGTCCCGAAGTGCCAACTGCTGAATCCAGTCAAATGGATATAGAATTTTATAGACCACTATGTCGAAAGTCTTACAGCAGCAACATCAGCACCATAGGGACGCCTATAACATCATGACGAGTCTGGAGGTGACCTATGGGGAAACAGATAGAGCCGTCAGGTTCAATCTCATGAGGGAAATTGTGAATAAGAAAATGACTGATGGCACCTCAGTGAGAGAGCACGTAGTTACCATGACTCTCCTCATGGATGAGCTAACTGTGCATGGTGGAGGTATCGACGCTGAGGCTAAGGTCGATATCATACTGAACTCTCTACCCAAGTCCTTTGAGAGTTTTAGGCTGAATGTTGTCATGAACAAGAAAGAGTATACTCTTAACGAGTTGCTCAATGACTTGATGGCAGCGAAATCAGTCATGAACCCTCAGAAGGTTGCCTTGGCCACTTCTGGTAATCTCTCTGTTGTACCGAAAGGTATGAAGCGGAAGAAAAGGATTAAGAAATGGACCAAAAAGACACCTGTGAAGGATGGTGGGACTGGGAAAAAGCCTAAAGTGGCGACTGATAGGGACAGGTGCTTCAGGTGTGGTAAGAAAGGACATTGGAGGAAAGATTGTCAAGCCAACAAAGCTAGACAAGGTATGCCATTTGCATGTATAACCGTAAGCATGATTAGAGTCCGTTGTTGCTCTTCTAGAGCTGTAAGCACTGACTTGATGATCATGTTGTTGTAGTTTGCAGGGGACCGTGCCGCCAAGGCTATTTGGATATTTGTTATTTATGATTTCAGTCATTGGTGATAACAATGTTATCCATTATCAGATGTTGATTTACACTCTTTATGTTACTTCGATCAAACATGTCCTTAAGTATTGCATGTAATTCATCCATAATTGATAATCCTAGAAAGAGAAAACTTACTTCTTTCGATGAGGATCTTACATATCTCTGGTACTTGAGACTGAGTCACATCAACTTGAAGCGGATTCAGCGACTTGCAGATGATGGTACATTGGACTTGGTCCGGGCGTACCTTATCAAGTATGCGAATCCTGCATCGAGGGCAAGATGTCAACTAGGCCTTTTAAGGCTAGTCAGTCTCGAGCAGAGGAAGTGTTGCCATTGATCCATTCTAACTTATGTGGACCGATGTCCACGCAGGCTCGTAGAAGGTTCGAGTACTTCGTCACTTTTATTGACGATTACTCAAGGTACGTATATGTTTACCTGCTTCGCTACAAGTCTGAATGCTTTGAGAAATTCATAGAGTTCAAGACTGAGGTAGAAAAGAAGGTCGGGAAAACTATCAAGTCACTGCAATCTGACCGTGGTGGCAAATACCTCGGTAATGAATTCCTGCAGTATTTATCAAATAAAGGGATTACGTCCCAGTGGACTGCACCGGGTACTCCCCAGCAGAACGGTGTAGCTGAAAGAATAAATAGGATTCTTCTAGAGATGGTAAGATCAATGATGAGTTATGCAAACTTACCTATTTCATTTTGGGGCTACGCATTGGAAACAACAGCTTACGTGTTAAATGTGGTGCCTTCTAAATTAGTTCCTAAGATGCCTTCTGAACTCTTCCTTGGTCGCAAACCGAGTTTGTGCAAGTTTAGAGTATGGGGTTGTCCGGCACACGTACTGTCGAAGGAACCTGATAAGTTAGAAAGCAGGTCAAAAGTAATGTTGTTTATAGGGTATCCCAGGCAAATGAAAGGTGGTTACTTTTACTGTCCTGAGAGTCAGAGAGTCGTTGTTAGCACCAACGCTAGATTCTTGGAGGACGAGTATGTGAGTAATCACAAATCAATGAGTGATATCGTTCTTCAAGAAATTGAAAACGAGAATGTGATTCCAAGGGAAGGGGAACATGTAGATGTGGGTGCACCTGTGAGAGGTTCAACACCACAAATATGTTCTTCAGTGCAAGGTGCAGAACCATAAGTTACTGCACCTACTACAGACACGGCACCGATACCTCATCGTAGTGGAAGAATTATTTTCCTGCCATAAAGGTACATGTTCGTGGGTGAGTCTTTGGACTTAAGCCCGGAAGACGGACATGAAGAATCTGACCCATTGACTTACGGAGAGGCAGTGCAGGACAAGGATAATGATAAATAGCGTGTCGCCATGGATTCCGAAATTGAATCCATAACTGCTATGGATGTATACCAGAAAACTTATTTATTGGATGGCTTTAGGGCCTTAGGGTGCAAATGGGTATACAAGAGAAAGAAAGGGGCGGATGGAAAGATCACGACTTTTAAAGCCAGGCTGGTGGCAAAGGGTTATAGTCAGAAAGAGGGCATTGACTATGACGAAACCTTTTCACCCGTAACCATGCTCAAATCCATCCGGATACTCCTTGCCATAGTTGCGCATATGGACCTCGAGATCTGGCAGATGGATGTCAAATCTGCTTTCCTAAACGGTAACCTTGAAGAAGGTATGGACATCTATATGCAGCAACCCGAGGGTTACTGATCACTGTAATTTCTACAGATTAATTATAGAAATAGTGGCAAATAAATTTATAAACCCTAAAGTTATCGATCCAGGGGAATGAAGCAACGAAAAACCTTAAGTACTAAATCGTAAGTTCTCAAAATACTGGTCAGGAAAATCAATTGAAAAGTTTTGGTTGTTTTGAAAATCGCAATACTGGCTAATGAAAATTAAACAGGTAATTAAAAAGCTTTTAAATTCAAATAAGAGAAGCACAGATTCTAGGGATATCTACCTATCAAGTATGACATGTATGAATGAATTGATTAATTCCCAATTTTAATTCCTCTTCGTAGTGAAACATCAGAAAATTATTACGAACTTCTTTGTTGGACAATTCGTAAAGTAGATTAATTAATTACCTATCTCCGCTCAGTCTCAAGATAAATTAAAGTGCAATGCCTCACAAGATTCATCACAGTCGAGAACCAAGAATCCACTACCCACAAGCAATTTGAAAGAGACAGAAAATTCATCAACCGTGGAAGAACTCACAGGAAGTGTATCGCTCAACTCTCAAGTGTTTAAGGTAAAGATGAAAGCACTCAAAAACATGTATGAAGAAGTTTCTACCATAGGCTTGCAGATTTTCTAATATCTCCACTGCTAGAATGTGCACACAAGTCTAGAATCAAAAAGGACTTTCATTAGGTTGTAATGTAGGCTTTTTGTGAAAGGTAGGAAAATATGGCCAAATGACTAAAATCAATCAAGTTGTACTTCCTCAATCAATCCAAACCACCTTCTATTCATCATCCACCTTATCTCCTCATATACATCAACAAACTCACAATATAATTTTTTTTTTTTTAGCTCATATTGAATCTCTTATGCTCTTTTTGATAATTTTATATTCTTTTCTTTTCATAGAACTTATGAGAATTCTAATTATTTCTAGAGCTTCTCAAACATACATCTTTTCACCACTAATTTATCGTATCTTATCACGAATTCACCAATCAACCCCATACATACCACAACTCAAGACATGAGTGAGACAATACTTTTCTTAATCTCATAGACAAGGAAAGAAAAACTGTACAGGCTCAAAATGGCTAACTAGGGAAAATTTTATTGTGAAGGGACAGTGTTTAGGATATTGGGTTATCAAAGATGGCCTAAGATCATTTCCTAAACTTGTGTACACTATGCAGTCTCAACACAGAAAATAAGCAAGTTCTAGAGAAATCAAAACACACATGTGAATCTCACATCAAACGAAATAAAGGCTCAAATTCTCACACAAGGATTCAAAAAATTTTCTTCCACAGTCAATTTCAAATCAGCTCAATCAGCATGCAAGTATAAGTGTCAAATCAGTCATATCATGCGGTATTCTACATTCATAGGCATCTAACCACAATCTCAATCAATTAAATACTCAACCCTCAATCAATTCTAATCTCACAATCTCGTTCAGGTTATCTCAAAACTCAAAAAATTTCCCCACAAAATAGCATAAAAATACAAAAAATTAAAAACAAAAGCCAAAAAATTTAAAGACGGAAAGCATAATAAATAAAAGATAGGACGTTTCATCTCTTGTCCACATCCCCCCAAACTTATTTCCAACTCGAAGAGTGGAATAAGTTTGAAAATCAGACAAAAGAGGGAACGATACCTGGTAGTTGATCTCAGACATCAACTTTTTTATCCCCCGGAGTCTTAAATCACCATCAAGGAGGTCGGTCCATGCAGGTCCTTTCGCGACCTCCTTTCCATCTTTGTTCTTGACAACTTGCATCCTCCATTTCTTGGTGTCTTTCAATGTCCCCCCAATGGCGGACTTGTACTTCCGTAGAACTCGTAGTAATTTTTCCAACTTCCCATACCTGAGGTGTGCCGGAAGCATCTTGAGTTTCAGAACCAGCAGATCAGAGTTAGATTGCAGCTTTCCCCGATTTGCATCGCTCGACATGGGTGAAACTGCCGCAATCCCTTTTCTACGTCGCGCTGCTTCTGCCGATGAACTCTCCATGTCTAACTTTCTTCATGCGTCGATCGACGCGAATGTATCGTCGATCGACGTGGCTCCCGATGCTGCGTCGATCAACGTGGCTCCTGCGTCGATCGACGTGGTTGCTTTTCCACGTTTTCCCTTCTTTTTCTGGCTGCGTCTGCTTGGAAATTGCTCCCGTTTGTTCTCTTTTTCATGTGTTAATCCCTCGGGTACATCCAGCTTCATCACCCGATCCACAGGCTCATCGTCCGCCTTATCCAAATCTGAAGACAAAAACAAAGAGTGTAGTAAGCGGTTCTCCAGAGAGTCCGAATCAATTTTAAGAGAAGGAAAGGGAGAGGAAATCACCGGATTTGAACATTTGATCATATGGCACTCCTCCTGGAAGCTCCCTTCATTACGCTTCTGCACTGCTTTGTAGATGGGGAAGGTGACTGACTCGTCATTAACTCGGAATGTCAGTTTGCCGTCTCGAATGTCAATCAATGCTCCAGCAGTCTTCAAGAAAGATCTCTGATAAGCTCGTATTTTGCCTCACTTATCACGTCGTTTTCTTATTGT